>BPLR01002149.1:0-89101 GCA_021605095.1 Caerostris extrusa
AGCCCAATCATACTTCTCACCACATCATTTACAAACTGTAAAGGGGCAACTCAGTTTAGGCACAGTGGTGTACAGTTGTGGTGTCGTAGTAGTAGTGGTGAGGTGAAGAAATTTTCCAAAATTCGACTACTCCTAACGCCATTTAGTCGGCTGGATAAAGGTTTAACCACTAATGAATTTCTAAACTTCAAGTAACTAAAATTGGGCATTTATATAAACAAATAAGAGTTACATTCTTAGCCAATTCAAATTCCCTTCTATGATTACATTTTCATTAATAAAGATAATAAAAGCTCTCCAAAAAAAATGTATTATTACATCAATTGCTAAGCCTCTAATAACTATGCTCACACTCTGTAGCTACTTAACCCTCAATTTGCTAAACGGAGAACTCCAATAATTCTTCTACTTAAAAATCTATTAAAACGACACTTTATTACTACATTTAAGAGCTATTATAAAAATTCTTTAAATCGGTAACCAATTCCTATCAAATTTATGTCATATCCAAAGCTTCAAAACTCCAATAGTTTATCTCTTTATCACCTATGGTAATCTCTACATATATGAATAAATCATAGAGTTATTTTTTAATCTTTTTATTATTTCTAATGCCATCGTTATATACAGATTCATATCACGGATTATTAGTGACAATAAATTTGCTTTAAATTTTTAAATGAGTCTTCATATAATAATATAAATCCATAAAATTAAAGATACATCTATAAGTCTTAATCAGCATTCCTCTTTAAAAGCCTCGGAAATACCTTAAAATCTTTTTTTCTACGACTATCATAATATTATAAAAGTAAACTTGAATTTCTGGATAAAACTCTCCTCTCTGAATTTATAATAATTGCATCTATAATAGAATCTTTACATCCAAACTCAAGATATGCCACAAAGAACTAAATTCTTCAATACTAGCCAATCTTAACTTATATTGCTTCGAAAATAATTAGTGTCGATCCTGAAACACCTTTTAGGCTTCACGTGGATGACCTAATTGTTCAACCATCTAAATTTTCAAAACATCTGTCATGGCATTTAACCAATAAATCTGATCTTAAAAAGACTAATACAAATAACTTTCAAGATGAATTTTTTGCTATCAACATTAGCATTCATAACTCGCCACACATTTATATATTTGAAAGAAAAACGCATTCTAAATAGACTCCCACCCTGGAACTCCAATATCAAAATACATTGTAATATCAGCATTAATCAATTGCTCAAAATTAATTTAACTGCGATAACGTATTTTTAAACAGAAACATGAAAAGAACTTAAGGGTTATTTTTAAATAGTATTCAAAAACATTTCTTTCCCAATATTTTGTTAATCTGTTATCTCTCAACTCATTGTTGAAAAAACGTCTTACCATAGTTTAGTTTTCGTAAAACACTGTGGGTGTTTCTCTGCATTTCTTCCAAAATAATAAAGTACACCATAAATTTATAAACCACCATTTTACTCTAGATGTTAATTAGCAGAAACCCACGAAAGGTGACAAATATACAAATTATTATCATAATAATAGGGTCTGATGGCCGAGTGACTAACGCTCTGGCTTGTTTGCCATGGATGTTTGCAGTGGTTCGAATCCACTTTATACCCTAGCTCCCGGTCTAATATGGCTGTTGTGTAGGTGCTGACAACCCTATCCGTAAAAAAGAAATCTCCTGTCTAGAATCGCTAGTAGGGCAGACGGCCTTGGCCACCTGGGGCTGTTGCACCACCACCACCACTGATGATGATGAGGGTGATTATCGTAATCGGTCAATTCCTCACTCGCTTAATGGCCCTATTATAAACAGATATGAGGTTCCATTCCTTGACTCGATTTTTGCTTTTATAAAACAGGCTACACTTTCCCAAATTGTTTTTTTTTCAGTTCAGTACCTTGCAGACTCTAGACGGAAGATTATTTTTGTCTTTTCCATGTTATGGAAATATGTCGCTAGATATGTCTTTGAATTTAATACAGTCATTCTAGTTAGCAGAAATAGCGTGATTTATTATATTATGTGGGGAACGTATTCTTGATAACGCTACCTTTGGATTTATAAGTATTTATTTTTGGTTTTACGGATTTCATGTTCTTGCTATCAATATTAACATTTATAACTCGCCACACATTAATACATTTGACAAAAAAGAAGTCTACTTCACAATAAGGCCACTTAATACAGGTATGAGAATCTCAAGATTTCACTCAATTTGTCCATTACCAGGATTAATTCAGAAGTAATTTGGGAGGTGTTCTATTTGTCGTACAGCACAATAATCAGTAAGGCAGTCAGATATAAAAATATATATATATTCTTTGTCTGATATGATCATTGATGGGTTTCCAAATATTATTTGTTGTTGTCGTAGTTTCTCTATGGTGCTTTGTGCCGAATTGATACGTCCACGTTAATAACTAGGTTTATTTAAAATAAAATAACGGTTTACAACATTTTAGTTTTTAAACTTTAAAAGCAAGCAAGATCAACGTCTTTATAACTCTTCATACGTCTTTCCTAAATCCTTTAAAACATCTCTCGCAAAAAAACCTTCTGCTTCCCAGAAAAGACATTAACTTGTTTTTTATCGACATTATTCCCTTAAAGCACTATTGATTCACAAAATTTTATCTTATATAAAATAATAATCAGTTGGAATATAAAATTTCAGCATTGTTATATTATATCTTTATTTATTTAATGACGATTAAATTTTGTCTATTAGGAGTAAATATAATTGTCAAAAAAAGTTACGTTCAAATTTTCAAAATTAAAATAATTCACATGACCTTAAAAATTGTAAATTATTTTAACAACTTTGATTAAATTTTTTTTTTTAATGAATTGTGTTAACAAATTTTACTGAAAAAAAACTCAAAGAGCGGAGTTACATTCGATTTTAGTATTTGAGGATATCACTTTTCTGTTTTTATGTTAACATGAATTATTTTATTTGTTTAATAGTAATTTTCACATTACCTTTAGATGTTATTCAATGTTAGATTTTTAAAATGAAAGTTATATTAGCTAAAGTGGATTTAAGTCTAGATATTGTGAGAAGTCTAAAATGTCAATGTTGTCATTCTGAAACATTTTTATTGGAAGCAGTGATGTATGACACGTTGTATTATGATACTATGCAATAACCATGTATGGATCGCAGTATATTTTATAAAGTGATGATTTTAGTACACAAGTTTATTAACGTGCATATGACTACTCATTCGACCTTCGTAAATAAAAGTTTTTTTTACACCATTACCACATTCTTTTTACACCACCTTGCAGTCATTTTCCTTTGTTTTCCATCGGGAATTACACAATGTGGATTATGTAATTGCATTCTTCGTATCGCTTAGAACGCACTAGATATAAATAAACTCTTAAAGTTATGGGAAATCTTTTAAACATGTGATTTATTGCTAAAAAACATTGACCCATCTTTCAACCAGCGTTATTCTGCGAAATAGTATCAAGACAAAGTTTACCTGAAAATTTTATTAGTTAAGAAACAAATTTTGACTTATATTTATTTCCAATGTCCTTGTGAATTAGAATTCATTTTAACCTTTAAGTTTTGTTTTATCATAGAATGCCACATACTTTTTTCCAGGATTTAGTCTTTCAGACCAAAGGTATCCTATTCAGACTCTTGTAGATTCCCCTCCTTTCTTTTTTTTTTTAAAAAAAATAAGCAAAACAATCTCACTAGCAAGCTAAAAAAAAAATTTCCATTGATTTCTAATATTTTTTATAATAAATATTGATACTCTCATTCTGTAACAGTTCTTTCAATTCTTTTCCTATTTATATACAAATTTATCTTTCTGAAAAGTTTTCCATGTATATTGAAAAAACTCTAAGTGAAAACATTTTAGCCTTTTAATACGCTTTTATTAGTTTCACCTGTATGTTTGTTTGTAACTGACTCTTTGGGCTCGATTTTTGCCCTACTTTAAGCGATCAGATTTAATTTAAATGTCGTAGACTTATCAAAATATTTTATTGTCGTCGGTCCTTGATAAGTTTATTAACTCATCATAATTAGGGATCGCCAGGATTAGTGATTTTATTTTAACTTATGAAGTGTAATTTAACCCATATAGAATGAAAGTACCTAAGACATTCAAACCTACGTGGGACAGTGGCACAACGGATAACGCGTCTGACTTCGAATCAGGAGATTCCCTGTTCGAATCCTGGCTGGCTCGATATATTCGCATTTAGCCTTCGTTTTACTCACAATTAAATTATTGTAAGAACTATAGTTTCAGTCCTCCGTACCGGGACCTCATTTAAATATTATAGTTTAAAAATACGCTTTTAAATTAATCAAACTAAAAAGTAAAAAATAATTGTTAACATAAGAATAAAATTACTGACGAGAAAATTAATGTCACTGTTCTAAAAGCGTGGGGTGCTCGATATCAATCGTTATAATTTTTCACTAGTTTCATTCCGAAATGCAGAGTTAGTTTAAAAATGTCATACAAAGCATCCCACGCTTTTAGAACAGTGACATTCATTTTCTCGTCAGTAATTTTATTCTTATGTTAACAATTATTTTTTACTTTTTTTAAACTATAATTTATTTAATCAACAAAATAAAGTACAAAAGTTTTTATTGAAGCTCTTAAACTTATAAATTACAATATTTGTTCGAAAATTTCAATAATAATCTTTGAAATTTTTAGTATAATGTATATTTTAAATAGTTAATTACATAACTATGAAAATGAATTTTTCATAAAACCAAATTGATTAAATGAAATTCGAAAAAAAAAAATCTTTCTGTAAAACATAGATAAAAAGGATAAAAACCTTTTCTTATATCGAATTTTTTTTTTTTTTTTTTTAATAATGTTTAATTTTGTTTTTAATATGTCAGTTAGACAAAAGTACTTTTCTGCAGGCGATTTGTTAATTTAAAATTGTTTTGCAATGGATGCATTTATGAAGGATATTTCATATTTCTGTCCCAAGGTTGAAAGCAGCGAGCTGAACATTGTCGAATTTGGACTGGTGGAAAGCGCGTTAAGAAATATGAAATTTTTTACACTCAATCGTTATTTTATTTTTTATTTAACTTAAAAGCATAGGAACAAATATTGTTTTCAAAATAAGATGAAAAAATTAATTATAGAAAAATATTTATGGTATCTATAGTTTTGCATGTGTCATGTTTTTTAACCGGTTCCAAAATTTAGTCAAATTTATATATAAATGAACCCGGAAGAAAAATTGACTAAATTTTGGAAAATTAAAAAAATCGATGCAATTTTAAATACTACGAAGTTTTCTAACTTGTGCCGACGGCAACAAGTACATTTTCATTCTAGTTGACATTTTAAGTATAACGCCTTTAATTCTTTGACGCATGTTTCTAGGAAAAAAAGTAATTTTATAAGATATTGTTATTCATACAAATTATATTTTTAGGCATTTTTTTATTATACTTGAATAGACCTAAATTAAAGTTTGAATTTTATCTTGATTGTTACGCATTTAATTTTCTCCCGTTAGTGAGAAAACTTATATTATAAGAGCGTTTTTGTTTCATCATGTTTGATCAAAGATTTAAGTCTAGAACGCAAGACCTTCATTAATAAGACAGTAAGCACATAACAAAATTTTTGTAACAGTATATAAAAACTAATGAAAATGTCTACTAATTTTAACATCGTTACTTATTAGTTCGATTCGTGGCAATATCAATAAAATATCTTTTTGCGCTCACAAGGTGCAAAAGGATTATTAAACAATATAAATTCATTAAAAAAAAAAAAATTCAGTTAAATGTTTAATAAACCAAATTTTGAATATTTTTTTCCTCCAATAGAGGTTTTCATATTTAATTTTTTTCTGAATGTGATGTTTGTAGGCAATTTCTAGCTCAGTTACGAAAGAAAACCTCGAATTTTATCATTCGCGACTAGTTAATTTATAATATCGTGGAACAAATTATTTTATGTGCAAATTTTTTTTTATCACGTGTAAAATGTAATCGTTAACTTGTAACCATATGAAAATATATTTTTATTGTTTACGCGAAGTTCTGTTAATAAACATAATTCATAAGTAAAAAAAAATTAAGCATTAAATACAAAAAATAGCATAGTAAGCATAAAGTATAGGTATTAATAGATTTAGATAATAAATTGTATAATTTGGCAAAACTACTTTCAGGCTTTTATTAGAAATTTATGAGCATCAATAGTGTTTGTAGGAGAATGTGTCATTTATAAATTCTTATTAGGTTTTAAAATTTGTTTCAAGCAAATATAATTTTAAAAATGGTATGAGCAAAATTCACAGTAAATATGAATTTGACATTTTATTCTTAATATTGCGGTAAATTTATTATGTATTTCCTGAGAAAAATATTTAAATTAAAAGCAGCTATTTTTATTTCAAAAACAAATAATTTACATTTTAAATATATTTGACATTTAAATTCATGGAGCAACAAGAATCTAAAGTTTTTAATGCGGGAGATTCAATTTTGAAATAAGTTTATTATTCTGAAACAAAAATGAAATAAGACACATGACAGTTTATTCACATTATAATGCATGATAATATCGGAATATTTAAGCTTACATAATGTATATTGATTTAAAAGCTTACTTCAGTTTTGAATGCATTTATTTAAACATCTATAAACACACTGGGCCAATAACTAGTTCAAAACATTTACAAAAGTATAATCATAAGAAAAGACTAGATCCAAGATTATAGAGTTTCATCATCAACTGCTATCAAAGATCAAGCCTTACTGCCTCTAAAATCATGGAATGTTAACATCACAGATAGGAAGGACTTAACAGTAAATGAGATTTGAAAACTGTATGAACAGGAACAATAAAAAATTTTCATGGCTGTATCCATCCTTTTCAGTTGTGAGTACAAGTCCACATTCATAAAAATTCACAGTTTATATATAAAAAAAAATTGTTAATACTTTTAAACATCATAAGGAGTTGATTAACAAATCCAACAGTGTTTGCAAAACAAAGTTAGAAACATTGCTGTATCACATTTCCATTAAAATAGCACAACTGTCTTTATAATACTTTTGGTGCGTGCTATTTTACTGACGTATCATTCCATTTATCATAATATTTGCCAAAGCATTTCTTCGCTTTCTCCAAGTTCCTAAATCTTTAGCGTGATATCTTAGTTGCCGTAACCATTCCTTAGTGTCCTTATTTGTCTCACCCTAAAAATATATAGAGAGATTAAATGTATTATGTGTAATAAAAATGTCTAATAATTTGTAGTAATTCAGCTAAGATATTATTTAAATAAGTTACCCAGGCAAGTATTCAATTATTGAAAAATGTGAGATTACAAATCTGAAAAACTAATTGCATAAATATTAATGCATAAATATTCTTTGGCTTTTTTACAATTCCAAGCTATATTTAATTATTTTTAAATCTATAATATCTTTCACAATAATAATTATTTATAGTTTTTCTCTGAAAATGGGTACCGTTTTTAAATGTATATATAAAAACCTAGCACCCGAAGGCAAAAATACTACTATCTAGTTAATTCAAATAAACTATAATATTTTAATAATAATTTGAAGCATTGCCATTTTGTTAGATAAGTGTGACTTCATATAATTATTTTACAAAAATGACTACTTATATGGCATGTGAGAAAAAAAAGATTTTGTTTATAAAACGTTTTCTTACTTTTAATAAATAGGCTTCTTTTGTAGTATATTCTTGGATTTCAAAGACATCTTCACTGTCTGAGTCACAGCTGATGACACAATTTCCAAGATACAACGGCTCCTGTGAAAGTTAACATTTCATTAGATTTCATTTATATTCCCTTAATTTTTTAAAATTAAATGAATTTTATATTAAAATTAGTAATATTCTCCTATTATATTCACATTTCCCTTGATTTCCCCGATATTATCATTCTTCTATTAGAGAACATATATTATTACTCGACGCTTTAATATTGAAATTATACAAATTTTATAAAGTTCATATAATTATTGTATAACACTCAATGCAAAAAATAATAATGTCTGGTTTATAATTTGGTACGCTCAATTTCTTGAAAAAGTCAATAATATCAAAATTAAAATCAGACAAAAAGTACCAACTTTAAATATTTCAAAAATGGTTTTCGTAAGCGCATTCTTTTACTATCATTAAATTTCGTAGAATAAATTATACTACAAGCACAATTAATTATAAGTATATTCTACAAAATGTTTTGTACGTCAGACGTATCACCGAATGAAATAATTATTTAAGTAGTTCAAATATAAAACCAATTGATGATTATTTAATTACAACCGAATATGAAAATGCATCTATTTTTACAACAATATATATACAAAATTTAATAAAAAGGGTTCCTAGAAGAGTGATTTTTAAAATTTTTAACAGTTTGAAAGCATACTATTTTTAAATGTGAAGGTTTGAAAACATTAAAAGTATTGATCATGTTTAATTTTTTAAAAATCATAATATAACATCGTATAATATTAAATAGTAATATAATCATCGAAAAATTCTAAACATTAAATTTATAAGCAATATTCGAAAAATATGAATTTTTAAAATTTCGCAACATTTACGCATTTGAATGTCACTTATTTCTGAAATTAGCAGTTTGAAAAATTGCAGATGATATTTTACATTTATAGTTTTATAAAATTCAATAAAATGGCATTATTTTACTAAATTTTAAAGAGTTTTAGTATTTAAATTTATAAAAAAATATTGTTTCTTTACACTGATAATAAAATTATAAAAATATTAATTTTACTGAATTTCGAAAAACTTTTTTTTTTTTTTTTTAATCAAATTTCGTACTAAATCTAGAAACGAATGAAGTCTTAAAAATATTTTTTCAAATCTTGAAATTGTTTTTTCAGATTACAAACTACAAAAATTCATCTTCTCAGTCTCTTCTATTTGTTAGTTTGTGTTAAAATATTCATAAAACAAAATTAATTATGTACTTACTCTAACTACGACGAAGCGACCATTCTTTTCCTTCATTAGAACTAAGCTTGCGTCTCGAATGCCTGTATTTTTTGGAAACAAAACCGAATTGTCAGTTAAAGAGCTTTCGGGTCTGTAGTTGGAATTGGGCTTTCCGAGAGCAATCAACAGTGCATGGACAGAAGCAAATTTTATAGTCTTGCTCTTTTTGTTCCAAGGATAATCTGTGATTTGAGTGAACAACAATTTACCAGCCATTACAAATCTTGTTTCATCCTGTTTCCAATTCAACACCTCCAGCGCCATCTATAAGAATTATAAATTCAGTTCAACATTGTGTATTTTTATACGCATTTAAAGATACTCAACTATATATCAATAACTTTAGGGAAAACTAATGGAAAGAAACTATATTCAAATAAACAGTTATTAAATATTGTGAATAATGGAAAAGGCAAAATGAATAGCAGATTGAAATAATCGTTACAAAGATTACATTTAATATAATCGATATAATTTATAATTACTCAAATTATTTCAATTAAACATAAAAATAATTATATATGTTTAAACAATCATACCTTTGGGCAATAAAATACAATTGATGAATAATGTGTACTTCAAGTACATGATATTTATTTTACATAGTAAATTGTATTCTTTATATATTTTGTAAATTGTTTTTTAAAAATTACTTAAAAGATTTTATACAAAAAAATATCATTATGGTTTTAAATCACGTTACTAACACAGGATTAACTGGATAATCGTACTCAAAAGGTTATCAAAATATGTAAAAATGCCTTTCACTTCAAACGCAATTGTTATCAAGATTCAGATTTCACATTAAAAATTATAAACAATATGATATGATTTTTATAATTACAGAAAATTTTTTTATTGGTGATAATAATTTAGTAAACTGCATGAAAACAAACGATTTTAGATACAAGAACATGCCTTTTTAATGAGAATTTTACGACTGAAAAAAAAGAAATCCCAAAATATATAGTTTTATAGTCGTCCGTAAATCTATGATCTATTTAAAACCTGGTTTTCAGCAAAATCTGTTATGTGTCGTACAATAGGTGATTAGCTCATTTTGTATGGAATAAATCAGGACCAATTTGTAGGCAGTTACAATACTACACTAAATCAGTTACAATACTACACTAAATCACATTTTTTTATAAATATTTGTAAATTTATTAATATTTAAATCACAGTGTGCAACCTTCCTCTCTGCACATTTGTAAGATAAAAAGTTTCGGGTCCTAAATATAGGATATACAAATTAAACCAAATAATTTGCGACCTAAGACAACCATAAATCTCATATACCATGACAAATCAGCAAAAAATACTGTAGTAATAAATATGTCAGCAAATCTTTGATTTATATTCTTAAACATTAAAAAATCATATAAGTTTCAATCTCTGTAAAAAATATATTAGAAACATGATTAACTTCGTTATATTTCATTTTTTTTTTTATGCTATTAGAATTTTTAAAAAATAAAAGAAAGTAAATGTAAATCAAGATGTTTTAAAGAAACAAGCGATTTTACGCTTGGATAACATTCATGGTAGCACTCGTATGATTTATATCATTATCAGCTCCTTTACATTTTTTAAAGAAATCTTGATCTTAGAGCTTTTTACTTTGCATCAGAAATTGAAGCACAAGAAAAAAAAAGTACAAGAGAACAACAAACCTATTAAACTTAAATTAAAATTTAATTTATAGATTTAAAATTACCATTTCTTAATAACATAAGGTAATATAACAGTTTGAATAACATATAAAGAAATTCAAAATTATTATAAAATTGCATGAATCAAAAATAAAACCCTTTTCAAATACGCTTTAAATACAATTTCAAAAGACACAAAATCTTCCTTTGAGACTAGAATTTTAAATAATTTTCAAACAACGTACATAGGTATCAAAAATGTTTATGGTTAAAAGAAAAGTTTTAAAAAATATATTTTCCTGTTTTAAAAATACTTTCATGAAAAAAAAATTTAAAAAAATATGTAGAATTTTACCTTTCGAAGTTTTATACTTCCAATATCTTTTCCAAGTCGACGATGAGAAGCAGAAATATTTGAGATTCTCCTCCAAATTTTTGTTCCACCTACTCCTTTTGTTTGCTATTCAAAAAGGAAAAAACACAGTTACGAAATTTTTAAAAATATATGCAAGGAAACACTTTTAGAAGAGAAAAGAAAATATTGCGTGTAGTATTTCGTAAACTTTGCAATATCACTTAGTTCATGTATCTAAAATTCTTTTTGGAACATAATTGTTTCATAATAATACATGAAAATCGGAAACAGAAGAAAATTTAATGTATAGTTCTCAACCAAACGGTTCTCCGATTGGTAACAATGTGCTGATATGCATTTTTAAATAACCCACTTAGAAGGAGCCATTTTTGAATGAAAGGAATTCGTTATTCATAAGCTATCTAAAGAATGTGAATTTGAACAACATTTTGAAAGGTACAAAATCTTTTTATATGACATTATTTAAGAGGAAACTCATTCTAGTAAGACTTAAGTAGAATATCAAATGTCAAGATTTATTTAAAAAATATTAATTCTCGACTAAACTTAGTTTTGAAAATTTGACTTGGGCAAAGCACGAATTGCTATTCCAACTGTCAGTGGAATTCTATAAGGCATCAAAGACAGTCGCTACAGCTTTGAGCAGAATGGATAGCGAAGCATTTATCGCTTTTAATAAAAGTAACAGAGTTGCATTTGATTCTTAGCTTCCATTCAAATTTCTTATGACATTAGAACGCAAAAGTAATAATCCAATAATGTACTTAATTTCCATTTCAGTTTACGAATAATTATTTCTAGTTACGAAAAAGTGAAATATAAAGTAAAAGAAAATGTTTTAAGTAAATACATGAAGATAAAATTTAAAATATAAAAAAGTAATAATGAAGTTTAAAAGTGGACAAAAATGAAACCCATAATAGAGACTCAACTATCTCATGGTTTCTTTTCCTGATTTAAAAGTTCGTCTTTGAACAAAATGTACAAATTAGTTATCACTTATAACATTTAATTAATCTGAAGCTCAGAATATCCATTTTTTAATCCAGAGCATCTAAACAGACAACTCGTTTTCATAAAGCAAATTTAGAGGTTTCAAAAATATTTTTTTTTTTTAAATCCACACATGTCAAATATATTTACTAAGCTACTCTATATTTTTAAGAACTCGAAAGTTGCTTCTACAACAATACAAAATTAATTAATAATTTACTTAGCATGCAAAGTCAAACTGCAATTACCTTTGCGTCAGTGAGTTTAAAAGTGCAGGTTCCGAAAATAAGACAACAGGGTTGCGTAGAACAAGAAGATTGTGAATGAGTGTTCAGGGGGTGTGCATATATATACGGGAGGGAATCTCCCGTGAAAAGCTTAGAATAGATTGGCGGTTTATCGCACGCTTGGCTAACATCTTACGAAAGCATGTTGCATTTCGAAGAAAGCAACATCTCAACGAATTTTCTACGTAACTCATCTGTCAATCCTATGACGTAAAAACTGTTTTACCGCGTACGTACACTACAGTCTAGTATCCACCATATCAATTTAAAGAGTTTAGCAGCTCTAATCACATGGGTTTTAGTATATCTTGTAAACTCATTCAGCTCCATCATTAAATAAATTTTTAATTACATGCAAACTATTAAGAAATTAAACATAGAACACATGACATACCTTGACATATATTTTTGTATAAAAAATGGATAGTAGAAAATTATAATTTTGGAATTGTCGATCAGATAAGTTGTATAACAAAAGATTATACGTCCGAAGATGAATCGGAGCACTTTTTTTCGATTATCAATATTCTATAAAAATATTACAAATTCTGAAATTTTAAATCTAATTCAAATTCAACTCATCTGAATATTTCTAAAACTGAATATTTTTCTTCTACAGCATTTCTTTTCTTCTACACTTATCTGAATAGGGTTCATTTTATTCTTTTGGATTATAATGAGTTCATAATTTTTTTTATAGTAATTTATTGCTATTTTACAATTTATTGTTTTCCCTCGTTTACGAGTCTCAGAAATAAAAAATAAACCCTTTTCAACATCCAAAGCGAAAATAAAGTGTCTAATTTTTCTAAAGATAAATATTAATATTTTAACTGTCAAATGGCCAATTTAAAAAACATTCACTCTGACATTTTTCATTTCAGAAATGTCAATATGTAAATATATCTACATTTATGCAGATGCTTATGTAGATGTTTTTCATACTTCATTATTAACATAAAAGGATATTATAGCAAGCAAATGTAAAATGAAGATATTATTTAAAAATAGTTTATGTAAATTTTTACATATGTATTTTACCTTAACTATAAGTTATAAAATAAGCTATTAGTTAAGATCTAGAATATTTCTTAAACAAAAATTATTTCCTTTCTACCATACAACTGCATCATTGAAGTTGAATATGCCTCACAAGAAAAATTTATTTCGAAAAGAAAGAAAGAAAACTGTCTAGGAAAAATAAAAGACAATCTAATATCTGAAGATTATCAGTAATGTCTTAGCTGATTTATTATTGAAACTTAATCGATCATGGGTGTATAAACGAAATTTAAAAAAAAAAAAAATACGACTATATCCTGCGCATTCATATACTGTTTATGAGTGTAATAAAAAGCTCAACATTATACGAAATCGCAATTCGTGATAATTAAATGTCTAATTCTACTGCGAACGAAAATGCGAAACCTTTTTTATATTTAACTCATTATAAACCTCAAGACTTTAAAAAAAAAAATCCCTGCTTCCATTATAAATTTTCAAATTAAATAATAAATAAATTTAATAATTAATAAATTTCAAAAAAAAAATTGAATTTTTTTCGAATTGCAATATAATTCATTAAGAAATAGGATTCATTCGTGAACGAAGATATAGTCCATTTTTAAGAACAAAATATTAACATTTATAAAGTATCTATTTGAAAATTTTTAGGTATATCAGAAAAAAGAAAATAGAACTAATAAAAATATAATAAAACCCTTTACTTTAAATATGAAAAATCCTTTTACTTTAAAAAAAAAAAGTAACTAATGCAATTATTTTGCATGACATTAAAATGTTTAAAACATATCAAAAGTAATTATAAAAATAATATAGTAAAAAGCTATTTCCTTAACTAAAGTTAAAGAGTATTGAAGTTTTTTTTTTTAACTTACTTAAAATGACTGCAAATTATGTATATTATTCCAAAACAACATTCCTACTGTTGATTCCAATAATTTTTCAATTAAAAATCGATTAATTAATATCATCAGATTTTGAAGAACATGGAATTCGATATATTTATAGTTTTTTATTTCCGTTGAGCTGATAATTTATTATTTAAATACGATAATGAAATCTTTGATTCTACTTTGAAAGATAATGTTAAGCGTTTATTATTATGAAATTTTCTTTTTATCTATTAACGTTTTATGCTAAAACCCTTATCAAAAATCGTTTAATGATAAAATTAATATTTATTTAGATTTATCATTAAACGATTTATAAATAATAATAATTATTATTTATTTATTCCACATAAACATCTTTAAATATAAAATAAATAAGTCTTTTAATAATTAAGCAACGGAAAAATATGCGTCTCCCCCCCCTTTTTTTTTTTTACAAAATATTTAATGACTTCTGTTTATAATATAATATGGACATTTCTTTGGTTAATCTATATTTTAATTTCAATTATGAATTTTTAGGTAAAATAATTACATAGAAGACCAAATATATGAAAGATCTCCCACAAATAATATGCAGTCAAATGAAATTGGCAGTTCTTATTAAATTGTAAACATTGAATAATATGCTAACTCATAAAGATCCCTAAATACTGAAAAAATTATTAAATTGATAAATTTGAATTTCTGGTTAAAATTTATAGGTAAGGATGAATTAATCAATTATTAGATAATGTAATTGATAAAGTTATTTTATTTTTTCCAGTTGAATTGAAATTTCGTTAACTTTTGTTACATATAAGTAACACTACTTTTTTATTTATGATTCAATAAAAATATTATATAAAAATTAAATATTCTTTTAAATATACGACATTTTTTAAATATCTATTATTCGAAATTAATAATTAAGAATCTATTAATACATAAAACCAGATTTTCGAGAATTTTACTAATAAAATTTACTTTTGAATAAAAATAGGTGTCAAGTAAATTTTAAACAGTTTCTTTTTAATATTTTGTTAGTAATCCACTAGTATAAGAAACAAGATCTGTTTTCATTCGTCATTTCATTCGAATGGTCATTCATTTTTATGGTATTGATCAATTTTATAGTAATAATAAAACAACTTTTCATCATCTTTTCTGTATTTGTTTGGCGAGAAGCGCGCATTCTTGGCGACCTTTCTTTCTCCGGAAATAATGAACGTACTGAAAAAAAAAAAGCCAAAATACCTTGTGACGTTGAGATCCATATTGGGATTGGCGCGTTTAAACTGAAGGTTGTAGGTATCGCGATGACAAGTCTTATAGGAATGCTTGCCGCCTCTTACGAACAGAGATACTTTTTCTTTTAACTTCATTCGTAGTGGAAAAATTTCATTTACGACCTACAAGCGGGCTAAAGGTTTACTTCCTTTCGGAACTCATTCATAGATTTGGAACAGAGTGTGATGGTGTTTGACAACATCCGCTAGAAGAAGGGAAGCATCTGGATGATGTTAAAGTGTAATTTGGGAAAGTTTAAATAAAGCTTTTAAACATAAATTTTGAGTTTAAAGGAAAAAAGGAAGTTGTTTGGATTTCAAGGTCAGCTTTATGTGAAAAAGAACAGAGAATTTTGTCTTACACATATTATGCTCAAGATATTGAGTAAAAGGCTTCAAGAATCCAAGATTGATACAGTAAGATATTAATTTTAGGATTAAAAGAAAAGAAATATCAAAAATGAAGTCAAGAAATTTCTACAAAATCTGGAAAAATATTATCAACAATATGGCCAAAATAAAACACTTTAAATGTTAAAAACATTTCGGATACTTTTTGAAACATTCAATATAAGATGCTTTATTTAATAACGATTACAGCTATTTTTTTTTCACAAAATTATTAAGCTAAAATAAAAGTACATTTACGTATTGGTAAGAAAAAAAATCAGCAATTTGAATGATGCGAATCTTTAAAAGGAGAATATACAACAAATATTTAGTTACATTTTAACATTCAAAGAGTTGCTGCAAAATTCTGTTTTAATTAATTTCTTATTTCAATAAATTTCTTTTGCTGCTTCGGAACAGTGCATTTTAGTGAACGTCACAAATAATTTTAAGAATTAAATAATCTTTCATTATTTTAAATTCAGCAAAATATTCATTTAATAAGACCAAGGTGTATTCTAAAACGCTCAAAATTTAAATGTAGAATACAAAGGGCAGCAGAAATAATTTGAAATCTTATTTTATTTGAAGGATTTAACAAGTTTATTGTCATGATAAATTTCTATTCTCGTACATTAAACTATATTACAATTTTTTAACTGAATTAAAATGAAATGAATGATTAAAATTATCTTTCCACTTCATCTCAAGTTATTTAATATATAATTTCCCCATAATCGATAAATTTAATAAAATTTAAGCTTTCAGATGTATAATCTAGATAAATTGTATGTTTTTGAGTACTTTAAAAGTAAACATGCATTTTTATACTTTTAAAGTACTCAAAAAATTATCGCTGAGTTTTGGGCATACAAACTATTTTAAGTACATCCAGATACATGAAAATGCACGATATTAATTATGTTACATTGTAAAAATAAAAGTGCCAGACAACGGTAAAATAACGTGTTCTTATGCGTGTTTCAGTAACTTTTTTTTTTTTTGCTTTTCAAATTTCAAAGGTTTGAGAGTTGATAAAATATTTGAGCTACACTGCAAGCTTTCGTAATCTCAGGATATTATATTTATAAAAATTTCATTTCATTTGATAAAATTATTTGCTTTATTTTATATTTATCTTTATCGTTATTAATGAATGAGAAAATAATTTTAAAAAAATCATACTGGATCAATGTAGTTTCCATAAGAGCATTTTTCATTAAAGTTATTTTTGTTAACACTAAAATTATGTATGTAATTTTTGATTATGAAACCCTACATTATAGAAGAATACAGACCTTTTAAACTATGGCTGACTACTGCTAATTAAATTCCGTAGAAGGAATACTTCTAAACATTTCCTCTTTTAAAAGAAACAAACTCTTTTCATCAGAAATGAAAACAAAAATAGGAAGGTCTATTGAAAAAGAAAATCCATTGCTTTTGTAAATCCAGTAAATTAAAAATTTCTGTTTTATTATTTTTTAAAGAAAAATTAAGTCTGGTTATTAATATATATTAACAGCAATTTTTCTGCAATTTTTAAAAAATAATAGGAATTATAACTATTATTAATTCGTAGATATTTGTGGTTGATTAGATGGTTGGGTTTATTTTGTGACACCAGATTTTACCAAAGCTGCAGCAAATTATTGGCAATATAAATTCCAGTTTAAAAGGCCTGTTATATAAAAAAAAAATTCAAAAGCAATAAATTCAATATTAGAACCAAAACATCTACAGACATTACTCAAAATGAATACTAAAGCATCTTAAATTTAAAAATAGCTTAAAATCCACTATTTCAAATGCAAAGTAATATAAAAAAAAAGCGATCAAAAATTTAGGCAGTATCTGATTTTTGCATAAATTCATCTAACATTTCCGATGCATCATAAATTATCAAATAGTCATTGTTATCTTCGTTGTCTGTTGTCTCAGTTTCAGATAAAGTTTAAGGTGATTTTTTTAACCTTTTATATTGAATGCAATAGCTTTAAAGTTTGTTTTTAGTTTTATTGATTATTTCTTTGCTTTTTCCGGTCATTTGATTATTTACTATGATTATATTTTAGATTTTTTTTTTTTTTTTTTTTTTTTTGAGATACTTAGTCGAAGGAACAAAAGTTAATGCTTATGCAAAATTTATAGAGGTAGCGTAAATCTACGAGCTTAGGTTTCGAATATTTTTGAGTGCTGGATAAGTTATACCAGTAAATGGACAAATGCCGACTGTCATTCAAGTTTTGTCGTTTTCTTTCCTTCAATACTGAGATCATAGCAGGTGATATTCACCGGCGTGTTTGTTGTGGTGAATTAAGAATTCATAGACCACAACGTTTTGAAAAAGAAGAAATCTTGAAACGTTTATGTGTTTTGGATTCCAGATCACATCGCCCACCATGGAGTACTACTACAAGGGAAAGCAGATTACAGTTTTAAATCTTTTCAGAACTATGCGGTCAGAGTAATTCTCTTAAGCCCCCCACCACCACCACCATTAGCTAGACGTTTAGGAAGTGATATATTGCTTGATTCTTACGCAACTTCAGCCCCGAAGGGTTGATAACTGCAAGCTGATTGATTCACTTGGAAAATAGATGTACCACCTTGTTTACCAGAAGCGGAGGTAAAAGAGATGTGTTAGTCACACAAGAGCTGCAACTCCTTCAGTACTCAATTGACAACATCTCCTTTTCCTAGAAAGCGTTATGTCAAACACGGCAAGCACGTATCAGAAATCAGTCAGTAGAAATTATACGATAAAACAATATAATCACCAAAAGTAAATCACGAAGATAATGAAAACGAATCAATAAAATACGAATATAAAGATGTCTATAGACTCAACGATGAAAAGAAAAAAATAAGACCACAAGAACACTTCAGATCAAACATGGTTTATATAAAAGATGTACTTCCTGAAAGAAGAAGGTATACATGATCATTATCTTATTTCAGTACTAATTAGTTTTAATAATTAAAATGATAAATATGTTTTTTGAAGTCTGTACTTTATAAATAGAGTTACTTAATATTTTTAAGCTTCATGTTTATATTCATATTTTAGATGTGCAATACGATTTTACAAACAGCAAAAGCCATTAATTGATAAGCCATTTAAAAATTGGTGTAAAACCCTTTTAAATTTAAATTTTTTTAAAAAAAGACTCATTCTTGTCTAGAAAATTTTCCGAATAAACAGTGACATTGATTTTGAATTTATTTTTTAAAAAATCTTTTTTAGCACGAGATCAGTTTTATTTATTTTTTTTTTAATGAAAAGCAAATTTTAGCACAAGGTTTTTTTCTCCGATTAGAAAAGAACTGCACAGATTCACTCTTCGATAAAATGGATTTATGAAATTATGTCTCTTCATTATTTATCTTTTTAAATCCCATTATAGCAAGACAGCATCCAAGAATGCAGTAAAAGGGGAAAAAGAAAGATAAATCTTGAAACAGTTCCAGTTAGAAAACAAAATAATGGCGCAAAAAAAAACATTCAAGTGTTGAAAAATGGAAAATAAAATTTGCTTTTACTAAGGCAATATAGACGACGTAGTTTCTTTTAGCACACGATAAACTTTTCTATGCAAAGATCCCTCTTGTTAACTTCCAACTACAAGGTTGTTCTTAGCGAATATTTGGGTAAAATCTTATTTATTACTTGTTTTTCACCAGGAAGCATTTTTCGCAGACGCCAAGATTTGTTTTAAACAATCTTAAAATGGCTAAATGATTGAGGTCAGTTTTTTAACTTCCGTTCGGCTTTTTTAAAGCTTGTAATACATAGTTCTTTCTTTAGTTTTAACCGTGTTCTTCAACTTTTGACTTTATAAGCTATATTTTAAACTAAAAGGTGAATAAATTTTTACTTTTATGTTACCTTTCGTTAGATCACATCGTATTTAAACTACGTGTTACATTTATTCTTTATTTTTGAATAGAACTTGAATTACATTGTATAATTTATACACGATTTTTCTAGTTTCTTTAAAAGAAATTCTCAGAAATAAAATTCAATAAATCCCGAAATATTTATTTCGACATTTTTTTAAATACTGTTTTAAGAATTAAATGCAAATCTCAAAGTCTATTAATTAGTTTTAAAAAATATCATTCAATTTATATAAAAATAACTTCAGAAGACGATTAAGCCTGCAAATAAACTAGCATGAAGAAAATCGAGTGCAGTTACTTGACATTCAGAGAAATTATAATTACTTGATTTTAATAGACTTAGCAATCAAATATTTATTCAGAAAAAGATGAACGCTGGATATGGTTTTTTATCAATTCTTTATTTCAAAATTTATTATTCTTAAAAAGCAAAAAGCACTTCTCCGTAAATACCCCCCCCTCCCCTCTCCCCATGAATTTAAAGTATTCTTTCAATTACTAACTGTGCCTCGAAAACTAATTATCTATATAAATGGGAAAAATTTATAATTAATATAAATTTAATTTAATGTATATAAAGTTAAGTTTTTAATATTTTAATTATAAATATGCTATACTTTAAATAAGGGAGGCTTTATGAGCAATTGCATTTTATTCATCTTAAAAATTGAAGGCAAATCTATATTCTGTCTATAAATTTATCCCACTAACTTTTTGCGTATTACATCAAAGACAAACTCCCATTCAGACAAATTCCATTTGCAGCATAAAACGTTAGAATAATATTTCTCCGATTTTTAAAAATATTCTTGAACAAATGTGGAACTTCAATAATTATATTGAAGTTTGAATGTGTGTGTGTGTTGCCGTGAAAGAGATTCATTATTCATCAATATTCTATTAACTGGATTTTGAATAAAAGAAATATCTTATTGTTTATCTAATGCAATGTAAATTTTTTTTTACATAAGGTTAAATTACTTATTAAAAATTCATAAGTCAATATTTAAATATTAATTTTAGAATCCTTTTTACTTTTCATTCTTTAGAATTGGTATATTTGGCACCTTAATCGTTTGAAAATGCATAGATTAAATGCTTCCCATTTAAGATCGTCTCGAGCTTTAAATATTAAAATAAAAATATATGTGATAACTTATACTCCGAATCTGTGGCATTATCATTTTTTAAATAAAAATTTATTTGTTTATTAGGCCATGCAATTGATTGTTGAATTGCATCATTTCAACAGATTTCTTAATATCAAGATGTGAAGTTTTGCAAATATATTCGTTTTGATTTGCTTTTATACTAATAAAAATAATGATGTTATCCAAAGAAAATATACACGAATTGAATGATCACGACAAGCAAAATAAGTTAGTTAATAATAATCCTAATAATTTGCCATTAGTAGACATTAAAACAAAAGGGAACGTGTCATACCATTCTCATATTTCTATATTAAATCCAGCTATTTTTATTAATGATAACAATGCAGTGGAACATATGTCACTGATCTCTACCAGAAAACAAGCAAAAGAAACTTACGGGAATGAACTCAGGTAAATTTCTTTCACATAGCTAAAGAGCTGGGTAATCTTTTGGCAACATACGAAGGTCGTATTATTCAACCCAACACGGAACGCTTTTAGTCAACTTTATGTCTTTCAGAAAAATAGGTTTTAAAATCATTTGCTAAGTACTTTACAATATAGTTCAAACGGTAGCAGATTAAAATTTGTCGATAACTAAAGTTTGTTTATAACATTTTTCATCTAAGAGTTAACGTTGCATGTAATTTTGGAATTTTCTGGAATTTCTGGATGACACACCTCAAGTTTTTTTATTTTATTTATGTTTGCTTCATCTCCCAACAGAATAAAAGGAAAAGTGCTTGTAAAAAGCCACTGTCGCCAGTTTTACCCACGCAATTTTTAAGTAAGCAGAATTTTTGACTTGGCGTAAGGACCTTGTCTGCATTTTGTTAAGATTTGATAACCAAGACGCCGCTCGTTGAATGGGTTAGATGCAGTTCTGGGAAAGTGTTTCTCTGCATCTTGTAAGCGCGCTCTCAAATTCTTCAACAGTTTTACATGCATCGACCCATTTAACACATGTTCTAAAAGCAAATTGCACTACTTATTTTAATATGATTAATTACAGGACAATTTTAAAACTATATTGTGCGGAAACATTTAAAATTTTAATGATTAGAATTAAAACGTATAGCTCCTGAATGAGATCAAAGAAATTTTCTGTGAAATATTCATAAATTTCGATATTTATATGTATAAAACACAACGCTATATGAATTTAATTAAAATCTATCAAATCAAATTTAGGGCGAAATTTTTTTATTATGTTTGAGTTGAGATATTAAATTTAACAACTTAATAAAAATATCTACATAAATT
The DNA here is from genome assembly GCA_021605095.1 of Caerostris extrusa. NCBI lineage: Eukaryota > Metazoa > Arthropoda > Arachnida > Araneae > Araneidae > Caerostris > Caerostris extrusa. The sequence goes on from BPLR01002149.1 coordinate 22,234, forward strand.
TCAATTTATGCAATCACTTAAGGCTATTGAATAATTTAAATTGGCATACATAAAATATTTGATTTAATGTATGCCTTTTTTTAATTAATAAAATAATTAAATATGTAGCTTATTTAAATATTTTTGAGGTTTAATCAAAGTTCTTAGCTCCCATCATTATATAAGATTAATTAAAATCTAATAGTAAAATTTACGCATTTTAAAAGTATACCTACTAAAGCAACGTTTTTTTTTACAATACATTTATTTATCTAACAGCGTAATATGTCAAAAACATTAATTTAAGCGAAATAAATAAAATTAGGGCTCCATTTTTAGTATATCGCAATTTTAATTTCTATAACAAACGCTAATAAATATTAAAATCAAATATTATTTTCAAACATTAATATGAATAAAAATATAGCATTTGAACGATACCACTAGAAGTGTAAACGCAACTGGACTAATCAATATTAGAAAATAGTATGCTAATAGGTCAATAATAATAAATTCAATAACTGATTAAATTTGAATTTATTGAATTTATACTAAATTGGTGAAATTTATTTAATATTTGAAGATTGAACAACTTTTAGGAATAGATAAATAAAAGGCACAAACACATATGCATCGCTTGCTGAACAAATTCATAAAATAAATTCAAAAAACTTTTCAAAGTCTTCAAATCTTTATTATTTCTTCTCAAGAATACTTTATGAAAATCAGCCGTATGTTTTTCAGTCAACTGAATCCCGTTTTCTCGAACTGGTGTTAAGAGGCTAAATTAAGCAAGAACGGAAGTAAAGCAAAGTGAAAACTACATACTTGATTTATATGTTCAAGGTGCAGTTCAACTTTTTGTTGGGCCTCTTTAAGGGCATTTCTATCTTTATGATGAATTGGAGTAACCTTATGCAAGCGGCTGAGCAGCAACGGGTACCTAGAAATAGTCACTTTAATTAGTTTCCTGCGTCTGGGTTTCAAAGTTTCGGGAAAATCCATGATAAATAACGAATACATGGAATAATGATGCTAAAATGATAAATATCTTAAAGTTACTATAAATATCTTTTTAACTTTACACGTTATGCAGATTGACTTTTAAAAATTAGAATTTATATATAATTGAATAAAAGTTCGTTTAGTTTTATTTGAGCGAGAAATATTGATGATTTTAATTAATAAAGAATTGAAAGTAAACTTCCCTTTTAAAAATTGAAATAAACACATTTTAATCAAAAAGTAGCATAAATTTCATTATAGATTTACAGAAAATGGAATTGATAATAATATCAATTACAAAAAATGTCATTACATTAATAGATTCTTCAAAGATTTTTTGAATTTTCCAATAGGATTTAAATTCTTATATCAAAAGAATAATTAAATCTGTTTAGTATTCAAGATTATTTTCTTTAACAAATGTGAGAATGAACCTTTTTTTTCTGTTAAATATATTTTATATTTTCAATTTTTACAGCAGATAAACTTTGTTTTATTTTTATCGTAAAGAAATTTTTAAACTATCATAAAAGTAATACATATAAAATGAACAAATCGTCTAAAATAAGTATAAGTCTTACGATATTTCAATCACAGATTATATATCTTTTATTATTGAAAGTATTTAAAATTTTTTAAAACATTTAATGGAAACATACCTCGTGACTCTTTGAACCGGAACCATTAGAAAGGCTGGAAGATTCATTCTTCTTAGCAAAGTGTTTTCCATTTGTGATACCCTTAAAAATATTCGCAGCAATTCTTTTTCTTTTTCCAGGCTGCTGAGAATTACTGATGCCGGAGCCTTCGAGAAATAAAAGAAAATATAGAGAAAACTTTATTTCACTGAAATATTCATAATGTTGCAGCCAAATGAAGAGTCAAATTTATGATACATTTCAATAAGTAATATATGCTCAATAAAAATTCCCCTTTCATTTTAAAATATTTGCTCATAATTGTATTCGTATATAAATAACAGTTAATTGTAATATTACTTTAAAATAGCCCTTTTGATTTATAATAGAAATGCGATAATCGAGGAATATTGTAATCACCTGGTTAGAAATCTTAAGAAAATTTGGAACAAAAATTATTTTTAATAAAAAACAAATCCATTTGTATAAAAACTAAAATGAAAAATTTAAAAACATTCGATTCGATTTCGTCTTTCACAAAATTTTGACATTCAACATAAAATTACCCATAAAAATGTTATGTCATATTAAACGGTAATAATAAAAACCCACGACTTAATCGAGCATCCTTTCGTAACAGTAGTCTAGAATAATTTACTTCATTACGCGTCACTTAGATTACGAAACTTCGTTTTTGGCATATGTATCTTAAATGCAACTTGCATTAAGCCATTAAAACCCCTTAAAGTAAACAAGAGAATACGCTATTACTTTCTAAATTTGACGCTACTAAAATGCCAACGGCAATTGCGGTCTATAAATATATAACCGCTACTATTTTCAACTCCATCATCCACTCGGTAGTAAAAAATATTTATAAAATCAATTTCACAGGCAACTTATTTTTAGTCACCATTTTCCGTCCAAAAAGTCGAAAGTAAATAGATAAAGATACAAGGGAATTGCAAGAATCCCTAATTATTGAAAAAAATCTGCTGGTTTGCTGGGAATTCTTGCTATTAAATTTTGCAGAAAAATGGAAGAACCTTGTGGTTTGAAGTTTTTGTAACCTCTAGCTTTCGAAGGGGTTACTTTTATTTTGTGGATTACTTCATGTAATTTTCCAGGAAGAAAAGCAGTTCCCATTTTATAAAAAAAAGGTTAGTAGTTATTAATATTTCGTAGCAATATACTGTATTTTCCATCAATAACTTGTAAATATATTAACAAATTCCAAAAATAAATTACAATAACACTATTTAGAATAACATTTCATTTTTCCAAGAAGTTGCAGATTTGTCAATTCGATTTCTACAACAATCTGCTTCCTACATATACTTCAGATAAAAAGACAAGTCATCAAAAAATGAATATTGAATGCGCGTTAGCATAATATGGAAAATGCTATCTTAAACAAAAGTTCCCATAAATGATATTCTTCAAACGACAAGATCATACAGATTGTGAAACTGAAGCCCGTTTATATAAGCGTAAATAGCATACAGATACTAACACAGTAAAGCATAAATGACGAGTCTTTTCCTATATGTCTTATAATTTGATCAAGATTGCTATTATGGTGTATTTAATTAAAAATTTGAAAATAAAATGTTTTACACAACAACAAATTAAGAGTTGTACTATACATAAAAAAAAAAATCTAAAAATTAAATGAAAGTTGTAAATAACCATTTTAAATTTGTCTAATGCGATAATTATAAAGTTATCCTTTTTTTCCTAGTGAAAGCTTGTTATAGGATTATATAACTAAACATCAAAAAGCAATTTAATAAATTAAAAACTCCCCTCAAAATATTGCCAAAAATTATTTCGATTTTCACAAACTTTATTTTATTCAAGTCCAATTTTCACTTTTATTCACCTCATTATGTGATTTACTGAGTAAACTTAGATTGCTAAATTTTTTTTAAAGAGTACCTAAAAATTTAGATAATTTTTATTTTACTTTTCCAATAAATTTTACGGAATTTGAAAAAATGAAATTCATCAAAAACACTTTCATACTGGAAAAAGATTCATGAAAACGATTATTCAAATTTAAAAAGTATTTCCATGTTTTGATATAACCTTGCATAAAGTTTTTTAATTAAGAATGTAATAACTTTCTCCATCATTTAAGAATAAACTATATGAAATTAAATAATAATTATTAATTATTTCTATGCATACCTGCTTTACACAGTAGGTTTCAAAGGCATGTAACATAGATGACGTTTCCAGGAAAATTTTTCCTAAATTCACAGTACTATAATCCTGAAAGGCAAAAAAAATGTCAGTCATAAAATAACAAATTTAAAAAGCATGACATATTACTTTTTAAATCTTTTTACAATACTATTTAAAATAAGCTACATTAAAAAGGGAAATAGAGAGATTGAGAGTGATTTAAAAAAATTAAAAAAAAAAAAAAAAAAAAGGAAAAACAGAACACAAAGAATGATTTTTAATATGCTTCAATAACATCGGATCAAGATGTTAAGTGTAATATGTATACATGAAAGTTTGAACATGCTTTAGTGCCAATTTAACGCAAAATCTAAATGAAAACCAAGTTTGTATTCTACATCATATTAAACTCTTTTTCCTGACTTTAGAAGAACTTAAATTAGTAGAAATCATTTATATATAATGTATCAAAATGATAAGTCTAAGAAATGTCAAATTTAAAAACAAATCTTTTCAAATTAATGCTTGATGTACCGGGAAAAACTCATTTCAGTACAAAGGCATGTATATAAAAGTCGTTTTCCTATAAAATCAATTTCTCTATGATATGACTGTGTTTAAAATTTAATTTTTAAATCAACAGTTTAAATAATTTCAACTTGTTAAAAATAATATTTAATTATAAAAACATTAAATTGTTTTACTAACCTCATCCCCGTGTTCCATGGCAATATCTAAAGCGTCTTGAAGTTTCTCTGAGAATTTTGTGTTTGCTGAAATTAATTCGTCCAAATTCAAAAATATGGTCTGCAGCTGATCTTTTGCCAAAAGACCAGCAATTTCCATAGGACGATAAAATTCCTGTAAGAAAAAAAATTGATACAGCCCAAAAACAATTTAATTAACCACCAAATTCTTTGCCTTTTGAATAAGAATAACAGATGTTAAAACTTTTTAAAAAGAAAAATATTAATGTTTCTTTGAAAGTGTGAAAACTATTTAAAGAAAAGCACTAATTTTTCCTATTATTTTACAGTTGAATACATCAAATATATCTATTTAGATTTATTTATTTATTTATTTCTTTACTTTTCTGAAAATGGCTTATCAGTTGCTGCGATGACGAAACTTAATCAGCTTCTATGTTATCCAGTATTCTTCAAGCAGGAGTTGATACACAACATATTAAAAGGAGGAGTAATACCTTCTAGGAGGGCTTTCACAAAAATCTCATGTTTGAGTGCCTCGTTAAAGAAAAATCGAAGAACTTCAAGGAGTTCAATTTATGATGAGATAATTAATTCAATCAAGTCGTTCTTCATTTAACCAAGTCATTTTATATTCAAGTCGATTTCGTTGAAAAGGTCATTTCGTTGAATGTCAATCGATTTCAATACAATTAGACCAGTGATTTCGTTGAAATTGTCAAGTCGATTTCGTTGAAATCAAGTCGATTTATAATGTCAAGTATATTGAAATTTTTTTTCCAAAAGATCCAACGTAATTAATTCGAATAATTTAATTTTTTTTTCCAAAAGATCAAACATAAATTTCATAAACATACATAACAAGGTCAAACATAAATTAAAATATAAAACCCGTAACACTAACACCTCTTACACTAAAATTTACGCATGTGTTGACATTTATTTTTTTGTACTTATTCCAATATAGAACTTACTTCTTTTATGATTCGAAGATCTCTACCATATTTAAGTTCGGTATCAACAAACTCAATAGTGATCTCTTTTCTCTCGCATCTGCGAAATTCACATTTTCGACACACCAGGGGACTGAACAGCAGACCTGAATCCTCATCCTCCACTGGTTCGACTTGATGGTCGCAGTCTGCACAGAGCTGCTCTTCCCAATCAGTCGGCAATTGTTTCATACGAGCAGGCTTGCTGGTCTCAGTTCCCACACCACTGTCATTTCTCTCTACTTCGGAAATACGCGGACTCTGAAATAAAGCAATACAAACAATCAGAAAACGACATAGACCCGATTCTATAGTTACAGTAGCATTTCGTTATTTCCTATAGTCCTACAATTTGTTTTGTACGGAAAAGTCGATAGTTTCCCAACTCAAAATAATTCATTAATATATTTACACAAGGCTCACACAACCTCTTGATTTACACAGTGTAACACCAAATCAGTTATTCAAACCCTTTATCGAATCAGCTGATTAATTGTTAATTATTGAACAAGTGGTAAAAGTATGTCTTTGATACAACTTTAAAGTAAAATTCAAATATTTCTTCATTAGTGACTTATGAAAACTAACTATGCAACTAAAGTAATATCACTCAGAAAAATTCTTGCCAATCTAAATTTTCATTTTGTGACGCCAGCAAGAAAGAATATAATTTATAAAAAATTTACTATTACTTATAAGAAAACCTGATTCTGGAGTAGCATAATTTATTTTATTTTTAATTATGGATAATATTTGACAATTGTCTTTAAAAGATGATTTATATTTTTAGAGTTAAAATCTGACATAAATGAAGAGAACTTGCAACTTAGCATTAAATATCAATCCTAGAAAATAAAAGTAAACTAACATGAAAAAATGAAAAACATGAAGTTAATTTCTTTACCTTTATAATACAAACTTATTCTTGCTTCTATTTTATTATCGTCGTATTACATAAATATGTAATATAACAGATTATTATAGCCAACACTATTACCGATTTAAAATTGAGTTTCATTCATAACTATAAGAAAATATTTTTTAAATTTGGTTAAAATTAGATTATTCATATAGAAAAAGGTTATTTTTTGGCGAAGAACGCCAGTAGTCGGGATCAGACTGCCATTCCTACTTCCCCTGCAGATGCAAATGCCTTGGCAAAATCTAAACTTATATTTCCTTCTAAGATTAAAACTAAATACTAAATTAAAAAACTAAATGTCGCCAGAAAACAGCTACTACTCTCCCAACATTAAGGATGAAGCACCACAAAAATATGAAAATTTCTGCTGATGGCGTTAAAAAATACCAAAAATGTGGCAACTGCCCCGATGTCGAGCTTACTCCTCATCGTGTTTTTGATTGCCCAACTGTTGCAGCCGCCATACGTCGTCTGGTGTATTCTTCGGAAGAGGATTTATACTCCGAGCTGACAATCAACATAGCCAGTATTATTAGGGAGCACCACAATATTTTATTTTCTTGTACTCTTCAGAGGATACGATAACAACAACAACGGTTACTTTTAAAACATATATTTTTAAAATTTAACATTTCATAATAAAACCCCTGCATTAAAAAAAAAAGATATAAAGGTGAAATTTTAAGAGTATCAATATTATGTTAAACGTATTTATTTACTTGTTAGGTTAAAGAGGAAAATTAAAATACTCTTGGTAGAATTTCATAATATTACAAGAATCCGAAAAGAAAAATAGAAATTTGTGTAAAATATAGTGTTTGTGTAGTGTTTGAAATGTAGTTTTGTTATTATTTTTTTTTACTATTTCTTCATTTTATGTGAACAACATTAAAAACAGTCGTCCTTTAATTTTTAAGTCTTAATAAGGGAAAACCTATCACATCTCCCACCTTACTTTCCCTCAATAAATGGCACACCATCATTGATGCTTCATTCAGTTTATTTTAATTAACAATGACCAGTTTTTACATAAAATTAAATTATTCTAAAAAAAAAAGTAGTATTTCTTGCAATTTATCATGTGTGTATTAGAAATATAAATGAAACTAATAAATAATGAATTTCTTATTACAAAAATAAACCAGCAATTAAATACTGCGAGTCATCATCAAATGAGTTGCCTATTTTGAGAAATTTTCGTTTATGTACGATATATAATAAGTAAATTCTATTTAAATTATTCAGAAATATTTTTGTTGTAATTTATGATATAATAAAAGCCAAAGAGAAAAGAAGTTCAGCATTCATCTATAGTTGTGAAAATAATTTTAAAAAATTTTTATTTAGAATCAGATTTAAAAAATTTTTTAAATGTTTAAAATTATAGATTTAAAATCGATGAATCCTTACCAGTTAGTATAATTATTAATAACTTTAGAATCCTTGATAAATGAATTTAGTGCTCATTCCAAATTTCTTCCATAGTAATTTTTTTCCTCTACTTCAGGTGATATAATTTTTTATGTGCAGGAAATGTAAGCAGCGATTCTCAACCCACAGTTTGAAAATCCCTGCTTTAAACGAAACAAAGATAATTTAGAAAGAGATACAAACCTTTGATACATCAACCACCGTGTTTTCTATCTCCACAATTTCCTCTTTTTCCGCATCCTCTTCGATTTTTAGTAATACTTCTTTGTGATTGAAATTATTATTTACAATCACTCGGTTTCTAAAATGCAATAAGTCATTTATTAAAAAACTTCAAAATAAAATAAACATTTAAATGACTTCAAATTGAATAATTATATAAACTTGCGTACAAAATAAGTATCTAATCAGTTGTATTACCAACAAATAAATAAAATTCGCAATAGTGTTTGCTATTCAGTGATAATATTAACTATAATTCTTCCGAAAATTCACAAAGTAAAGCAATTTATTTCATACATAATATTCTTGCAAGCAAGAAATGTGTATGATAACAAATTGTCAGATTTTTTTTTTTAAAATCCCTTTTGTTTTATAAAAAATTATTTACTTAATATAATAAGAAAATTATTATTAATTAATAAAAACTATAATAGTTAAATTTACGTAATATCAATAAAAGAAATATTGACAATTTTCAAGAAAAAAATCGAAACGAATAAATAAAATTCACAATAGTGTTTGCTATTCAGTGATAATTTTTAACAATTCTTCATAAAAATAACAAAGAAAAGCAGTTTATTATATATATAATATTCTTGCATGCAAGAAATATGTATGATAACAGATTGTCAGATTTTCAAAAAAAAACCCTTTTGTTTTATAAAAAATAATTTAATTAATATCATTAAAAGAAATGCTGATAATTTTTAAGAAAAAAAATAATTGGAAAAATTAAAATTTATTTCTAAATATATTTTAGCCAATAGATTTCTTTATTTATATCTCAAGTTAGGCTAGGACTGGCCAAATAAGGAGTTTAGCCTTCAACGGAAATGCCTATTGCCACTGCTCAGCAATCGCTTCTCCCTCTCATGTCATAGATTGTATTGGTGCCTCTGTGTTGCAGCTGTTGTACGAGGAAGAGATTGCTTTTTGATTTATTAATGCAACATGGTCTTTGGACCAGGTTTAGGGACTAAACCAGGGGGATAAGCAACAACGCATCTCAAGTTATGTACAAATAAAATTAGCATACACTTTATGCAAATTAAATTAGCATACACTTTATGCAAATTAGCATAACTTTATGCAAATTAAATTAGCATACACTTTATGCATCATACACAATTGCTGGAAGTTGAAATGCAGAAATTTTCTTAATTGATACCTTAATTTAATGCTCTCCCTAAGGCAAAGTGTAGCAGTCTGAATTAGTCCTTTTTATCAACAACGTATCATTTAAACAAAATAGTTAACTGTGATAATTAATTATTAAGTTTTCGCAATAAATTAATTTTAATTATCAATTATTAAATTTAACAAAATTAATTTAATACTTATAAATTATACGACTTTAAGTTTATTATTTTTTACTTGTTCAAAAAGACGATATCTTATCAAATTATGTCAAGTTTTATGAATCTCTCTCCCAATTTGTTAAAAAAGAATTGAGAAACAAGAATCAACTCTTAAAAATATAACATAAATAATTTAAAATCAATAACAAGTTTTTAACTATAAAAATTATTAAAGTAATTTACATTACTTTATTAAAATGCTGTTAAATGAATGGAAGGTTTACAGAATATGCGACTTAAGTTTCACATCTATCAGGAATTAAATTCCCAGTAAATAGCTAAAGCAGCATTTAATTGCAATTTCAATAAAACACGTATGTATTTATTTAAATAAATAATATAAGTTATTTAAGAGTTAATAAAAAATTAAATTATATAAAATGCATACTTTACGATGTGTTTAATTTTTATTACTCTTTTAATAAACTTGAAACAATTTGTTTTACTCAAAAAAAATCAAATTTAAAACACTAAAAAGGGTTGGAGTATAAGCCAACGAAACACATAAAAAAAAAAAAAAATGAACTTTGATACAAAAATGTCTACATACTTTTTCACCTGCATCATCTTCCTCGCCGCTGAGAACTTTTTGGTCCTCATCTTCTTCCTCAACAATCACTTTCTCATCCTCAGAGAGTCCTTCTGATATTCCACGCTCTTTAGCATCCTCCAGATAGCTCAGAATGTCGATTTTAGACGCACCCTCAAAAAATGACTTCTGGTTCGATTCTAATGACGTCAGTCCTAAATTTAAAAACATCCGATTCAGACTATAAATGAGTAGGCGAAATAGTGAATAATAAGATAACAATGTCAGTTAAATGTTTCAAGTGGGACAAAAAATAAAAATGCAAATTTCAAATAGTGACGAAAGTCTTTTAAGTATAGTAAATTGTGCCAACATTTTATTGTTATTGAATAAAAGTTACATTTGAAGACACAATTTACTACAACTCCCCATTTAAAATTCGTCTGTATTCAAATATAGTAATAATTAGTTACAGTTGATTAAATAGAAACAGAATTTAAACCCTATAGTAATTATAAGAAAAAGGAGACTGATGATACTCATAACACCATAAGGAATTGTATATATAACGTGCAGCTGATAATTAAATACATATGAAATTTTTGAATAAATAATTTGTTTTTAAATACTCCAACATGTGGTACTTAAGGCACTTCAATAAATTAATATAAATGCTTGTTTAAATCTGCATCAGGGGGATTCTAAGTTTTCAAATTACTTAAAAAAGAAGCTTCATTTCGTCAGGATTCTAAAATAGGATAATTCACTTGCGTCGTATTTTAATTAAATAGAATAATTACTTAAAGCTAAAATTATTTAAATGAATGAATTTTGAAATCAGGTTTTTAAAAAGTCGAATTAGTTTGTACAATATTCAAATTGCTTAATAAATTGATAATTGCAACGATCAAGGCCAATGACAGCAAGAAGGCGATGTTTTGCAATGCCACAACCTTATATTATAATTTGAAGTTTTTAACTGTTCTTTTCATGGATAAAAAAACCTTTGGTAATTAATGCATTGACATTTGTTGTAGGATAAAAACTGAAAATAAAGAACAATTTATTTTTCTTTCATTAACAATCATTTTAATTAAATCAAGTATTACGCAAGCAGGTGATTTTTTTCAGAAATCGCTTAATTTCATAAAAAAAAAAAAATAGTACTCGATAAGAAAATTTTTACATTGTTAGGACACAGTATTTTATGCTATGCTTTATTTAAAGGTCATCGTTTCTTTACTATTTAAAAAACCTACTTATCCAAAACTGCAAATAAAATTCTTATAATTACTATAACATGTACCTTCATAAGAAAAATCTATGTTGATTCAGTTAAAATGAAATGTGTGTAAAACGTGAAATATGACATTGGGCTCGAGATTACACAACTCAGCTTAATTAGATGCAAGAAATATAGATTTTAAATAACACTGTATTACATAATCTTCACTTGGGGTAGATTTATGGATTAATACGATAAAAAAAAGAATTTATAGTTAAATTCTATCTCAAATAAAATTCAGTTGTTTTAAAAACGAATTCAATATCAATCTCATTATGTGGTATATAAGTGATTAGGATTTTTCATGCTATTCCGTTTTATATAAAAAGTTGTGCTTGGTTTACTGGTCTACACAGGTGGTGTGTGTGCGTGTGTAAAGTGTGTGCGTGTGCGTGTGCATATATATATATATAAAATTATAAATATAATATAATACGACACGATATAAAACTTGGGTATGATATTTCTTTGTTTTAACAAGAATTTTTTAATATTCAACTCAGTTTTTAGCAACCAAGATCAATATTGATTAGTCAATTTGTTTTTATCTTTCGATTTGTTAATATCCATATCTGTAAACAGCTTTTTTTTTATCAATAAATGTTGTTCTAAAGAAATTTAAACCTTTTAATGCATTATTTAAGAAAAACCATAAGCTCATTTGTTGAACCTGATTTAAAGATTTAATATCTTTTTAACAATCCCATAAAATATGTAATGAATTCTTGAAACAATCATTTGTTTGAAAGTGCCTAGAGTTGATGCTTGTCCGATAATAAGAAAAAGAACTTGGATCAAGAACTTGCATTGAGGTTAAGCCGTTATTAAAAAGAACTATTATTTCTTATTTTGCAACAATTTAGAAAATAGTAAAAAAAATATTTTCTTATATTTCAGTGGATTTTATTAAATTGAGACTTGCTCCACATTTCGGTATTTAAAAAAAAAAAAACATGTAAAACTAAAATGATACATGGTGGAGAGGGCCACGGTTTGTGCACGTCTGATTTGAACCTTTTCTCATTTAATTAGCATTCAAACAAAAGCAGGAAAAAAGATTAGAAAAGAAAAAAGAAAAGCAAATTCGAATCAAAAATATATTGAAATATCATCTGTTTTTTGCAACTGTCAAGTGTAGCATTCATTGTTTAGTGACTAGTATGCTGATTATCTTACAATGAAGGCACAATGTGAAAAAGATATACCACCAGACGGGTTGGGAGACTGGCATGAACCCAAAAAATGTCTTGGCGTCAAAAACTAAATGTTTCATGTCAATAAAATGTCGAAAGACTCAGTGCATCGACCTATTAAGTAAGTAACATTTATAATATTCTACAAACATGCCCTCAATTATTAAAAGGCTGTTAAATCGGCATTAGATAGACATGCATTAGATAAAATCTTTCAATTATTCTGTATACTTAGCCTTTAAATGTTTTGAATATTGTATCCAAACTGGCAATAAAATATAAACAAAAAATAAAGTGTAATGAAATGATTATTTAAGAATTATGCTTTAAATGGGATGAATGAATTATTAGAACGAAAGAAAGTATCCTCGAAATATATAAAATTATTTTTTTAAGTTTAATTTTCCATATTTGCTATTATTATTTGGAATTACTATCCGTTTTATTTTACTATTTCTCTAAATTGAAACGGATTATTAACTTATTTCAATGAATATCATGCACATCAAAACATAATAAATTCAAATTGAACTTACGTTTTGAAGAGTTAGAAACATCTGAAAGCTCCTCATAAATTGGATCTAAATTCTCGTATTCATTTTCCAAATTGTCTTCATCTGTATCATATTGATCAGGAGATAAATTACCATCAAGATCGCCATTATCAGTTAAATCTTCATTGTCCGTTGTTAAGTTGCAAGATTTATTGATAGATGGCGCCACTACCGCAGAAGTCAGAGGATCCAATTTGGAGGCACTGCTTGGATGACTATTAGTGTTTTGATTTGATTCAGGAACTTTAGGTAGTTCGTTGGCTTCTACAGGTACATAGAATACAGATCTAGATGAAGACAGAACCTGAAAAATCAAAAATTTTAACAAATTTTCTTATTGAAGCAATTTTAATTTACGTTATTAAGTAAGAGATTTAAAAAAAAAAAAATTTTCAGAAATATTTTCCATGTTTATTATATTAATTTGAAATAAAAATTATTTTTAAATAAATAAAAAAAAGTGATAAAAAACCCCTACATTTAGTTTTACTGTGCTGGAGTATATGTTCTATTGAAACGGAAGCAGGTTTTTAAGGAGTATAATCGATGGAACGATTTTAAAAACTTGACTGAATTAAATAAAACCAAATTTAAGACATATAAAAATACCAAATAGTATTAAATTTATGAATGCTTATTATATTGATATTATTATATATTGATTCCTAGCATAAAATATGATGTTTAGTAAATATACACAGAAATGAATTTATTAATTTCAGATAAATATCAATTAGACTCGTCTTTACCTGAAATAATAATAAATGTTAGATTTATTATTAAAGATTAGATGCAGATGTCAATTTCTTAAAATAAACAGGTAAAATAAAGGTATTCAATAAAAAAAATTTGAAAATTTTCAAAATCTTTTATGTCAAATAACATAATTAATAGAAAATGCTCTGTGAAAAATAGATTATCAATAGAAACGTTAAATCTATGCTTTTAATAATTTTTTTTTCTTAAGATAGATAATTATGACTACATTTTCTGAAAAACACTTCCCTTAATAGCTTTTTGACGAATGCATAGTAGCATTTTCATACTACATATATTTTCAATTTTTATAGAATGCTGTGATATATGAAATGTTGAACTGGTTTAACCATAGAAGTAAATAAGTACTTAGGTAATGCACTAGAAAATATTCGATTTACCATGGAACTAATATGCCGGAAAATTATATGCATACAGTAAGTATGTAAAAGTTTTTCGCAGTAAATTAGAAAAGGGATAGTGATATTTTTTACGTGTAAGAAATGTTTCATTTCAAGTAATCTAAATAAATACTAGTTATTAAGTCTTGAAATTCATATAATTTTTTATCAACTTTGGGATGAGAGAAATCTAGCATTAAATCTTCAAAGGAGGAAAAAATATAGCAATCATCTAATTTTATTATTAATTTGCAGTGTTGCTGTAGAAAATATATTTTAATCTTTCATTTTACAGAAATATAAATATTAGCTACTGCACTAATAAATACAAAGATAAATGTTATAAGAGGAAAATTTTAATTGGACTCATTAAATTTAAATTTACAAGTATAAGACAATTTTTTTAATTCTGAATAATATATAAATTAATTATTAATATATATTAATTATTAATATATATTAATATAAATTAATTATTAATATATATTAATGTAAATTAATTATTAATATATATTAATATAAATTAATTATTAATGTATATTAATTTTAATTTTAGTGATAAAACACTTCAGTGAATTATTAGTGATCATTTTTATATTGTCATTTAAATATATAAAGGCCTTTAAAACATTTTTAAGGGCTAACAGCTTCCGAAATGTTAAAAGGACCAAGCGTCAGAAACCTTTATCTTTAATTAACATCTTCATTTACCAATTCTTCCTTATACCAATTCTTCCTTATACCGTTTTGGTTATTTGGTAAATTTACCAAAAAATCAACAAACAAAAATAATAATTGAAACTGAGGTCATTATGCTTGAGATTCCAATGATCTTCCTGTAGATAATCTCGCATTTCCTTTTAACACTTCAGAAAAAAAAAAAAAAAAAAAAAAGGGGGAAAAATTAAAAAAATTATCTAATATTAAAAAAATAATTTAACAAATGAAGTAATTAAATGCAACTCGAGTTGTGGGAAAATAAAGTTTTGTAGGATTTTATTTTACTTTTTTAATGTTTATTTTAGAACAGATCGAGGATCAGATGCTCAAAAAGATTTTTCAAACTTCAGAACTTTTAAATGCAACCCTTTCATGGTATATTACCAGAAATTTAACTTATTTTCTTGCTGTTTTCAGTTTAAAGATCGGTGTACGACATGGATATAGACAGGCAATTAAAGGAGCATATTTTAGGGGCAACTATCCTTAATTTGTGCATCATATTAGAGAAAACCCAGATACAGTCATCAGCCATCTTAACTGTCGATGTGAGACACTTTTTTCACACTTTTAGTTTTCCATTTCATGAAAGTAGTTAATGCAATGAAAACTGTCAACGAATTCGAATCTGAGTCCTCTTGCGAGTTATCTGGTCCATAGTGGTTTTACTATCATCTTTTTTTTTTCCTGTGTTAAAAACACACACACACACACACACACAAAAAAAAAAAAAATGCAAAAGAAACTGGGCATTATATCACGACAAATTTTTTAACATTAGCTTAAGGAAGCTATATATATTAGTCTTTCTTGGGATGTCCAGCAAACTATTCGAGTGACACGAGTTGGTTCTAATTACTTTAATTGAAAAATTATCTAAAATTAAAAAAAATTAACAAGTTATTTTTAAGATAATTTCTGAAGTGTCCGAACTTATCAAGACTATGAAAAAATGCAAAAATACTACAATAATCTGAATGGAATATTCTAATTTTTTTAAGAAAAAATGCAGTCCATATTCTATTGTTTTACATCATCTGTTCTTAAAAATAAATGTAATTATTTTGCATAGTACTTGCTTGTAATATAAAACTTAAGAGAAAAGTTTCCTTCAATATTGGGTAAAAATGTGTAAATAACATTGATTAAAAGTTCCTTTTCCCCCTTTAAAATATCATAAGCACTTTATATTAAAAAGGATATATAAAGATTACTTATCTTTTATATTAGGTCTCACGATGTTAAACAATTTAATTCTAATTATTTATGCAGTTATCCCAGATTTATGGAAAAAGCTTTAATTTACCAAAATAATCTTTTGTTTACAAATCTAAAATTGTTGTCACTTTTTTCTTCCCCGTCTGAATGTCAGCATAGTTAAAACTTTAAAAACTACATAAGCCCTTTTACAACATTCGTAAAGTGATTTTTTTGAAGAAACAGTAAGTCTAATCTCGGTCCATTTAAAAACCCCAACGGAATATTTGAAAAGATTTATAGAGAAAGCCTAAAGATTGAATTACTCAAGCATATCTTTAGCATAAATATGATTTATATTAGTGCAATTTTTGAAACAAAGATCTATGGATAAATGAAGGAAGGTTGCCAGTCAAAACCACTTTTAAATTGAGTTTAGAAATAATTTCAAAAGCAACTGGTTTCAGCATCAAATCTAGGATTATTTAATTTCACAAAAACAATCTTAAACTTATTCTAAAAATATTTAATCCGTTATTTTTCAAAGACAAGGTCAATTTGAGACATTTCGTTTTACTAATAAGCTTTCTACTACATGAATGCTTAGAAGAACAAAATATTAAATGATATCTCAAGTAGTTAGTAGCAATTACTTAAATATTTATTCCTCAGTCAGGCACAACAACAAATCAAGTGATTTTTCTAATACATATTTAGAATAAAATTGACTAATTTGCAATGCAGATGGATTTTTCAATTCACACATTCATTTTATTGCAATATTTTGAAATTGTATTGCGCAAATAGTTTTTCCCATCTTGTATCACTCTCTTTTTGCAATATAGATATACTTGTTAAAGACGAAACAGCTAGTTTAACAAAACATAAGTCTGCCCTATAAATAAAATTTTGAATAAAACCATGTACATGTGTAAATAATAGCAGGCAAGTTCGTGCAGTAACAGCACGTCTGACTACTAAACACAATTTTAAAAAATTACGCTCAGTGACATGATAGCATATTGTTTTATTCAAGACCTACTGTAATTCTTCATACTATGGCATATTTTATAACTTTTGGGATAATGTAAAAAAAAAAAAAATAGGGAAATTAAATTATAGATTATCAAAAGCACAATTTTCTTTAAAATGTATTTCATAAATTAAGAGAATTTAATTGTGGCCAAATTTAGAAAAATTCATGGCTATAAAGTCATTGCTTGTATGTAAAGAATTCTTTCACAAATTTAAAATTTTTTCATTTTGCTTTTTCAGATCTACAGCCAAAATATTGCTTAAAATATAAAAAAATAAAAGTACTCAATCAATTCATGCTCTATTAGTTTATGGAAATTAAGTATATTTAAGATTAATTTTAGGTATCTTTTAAATGAATGAAACTTTTCTTAAAGTAGTTTAAAAACTATGTTATTTCCAATTATTATCTAATGTCTCATTAAAATTATTCAATTTATGAAAATCTTCGTATTTATGCATTGATATTTTTTGTTTACAGAAAAAGGAATCAATTTAACAAAAAAAAAAAAAAAAAAAAAAAAAAAAAACTTAAGTTTTCATAAATGTTGAATACATATTTTTTCATATTAGCTATAATACATTCAATTATGAAAACAGTATAGAATACATAAACATATCCTATCACAAAGAAGAAAGGTTGATTTTACTGCAAGAGAATTCACAACGAAATTAGGCGAGTATTAAAAATCATTCGATTTTCTAAAATATGTGCAATTAAGGAAAAAATTGAAAGATTTATTTTAAAATGTTCAAAATTGAAAAAAATGAATATTCTGCGATTAAAGGAGTTCAAATAAAAAATATCAGTTTTTTTTTTTATGCGTTATTAGAATTGTACCACAATTTGTTTGAACGACTTAAAAAAAAAATCTGCTTTCTTCTTTAGATCTAAAATAACTGCAAGAATAATTATATGAAATCATAGTAGATGTGAAAAAGGCTGTAGAGGAAACCTCAAATGTATTCATTTAAAAAAAAAAAAAAAAAAAAAAAAAAAAAGGTACAGAACCAGCTATAAAAATTCATAGTAATTTTAACTGAAGGAGAGTATATTAGGATGAATGTCTATTTTAATTGTGTCAACATGCATCAAATAGCCTAAATGACTTTAAAAGTATTATAAATTTATATAAATATATACAAGATGTTAATAATTTCAAACAATAAATTGATTACAAATGTGAAACGTTTGTTAATTAATTCTTTCATCTTCTTACTACCCAATATTAACTATAGAATCTTATATTTTCGTTCATTGACAATAATAATCATTTACTGGCCCTTCAGAATTACATAACCGCATTTAATTAATAAAATATGTAAAATTGAATATTTATAACGTATATTTATTCATATTTAATTTAAAAAAAAACGTTTTCTGTTCGAAACTAATAGCTGTTTCTAGTGGTAAAGTTAGAAAAGAAAAAAAAATATATTTTTTATCACTGAATATTATAATTGAGGAAGAACCGACGATTATAAAAGAATCTTCTTAGGAAGATGAGAATATTAAAGGCTAGTTAATGTCTCAAATTTTAAAGGAAGGTTCTGATTTTTTTTCTTTTAAATGAGGCAAATGTAGTTTCCACTTATTTGACTTAAAACAAAGTTTTATAAAAAATTCGTTCGACAACAGCATGACAAAGAGCTTTGAGAAATAAAACCATAGTTATTTCTCATATTCAAGTTTAATTTAAATGCTTTGTTTAAAAATATTTGTCCCTGAAAAAAGGCTAAAGTGTAGGAAAAGTTATTAAATGTTTTGTTTGATTATATTTTACTCATTTAATATCAGCATTGACTAAACGAGCAAAAGAAAAATAAAGAAAAGCAATAAATAAAATAATAATCTTCTGCATATGTGGGAGTTAAGCGTTGATACTAAAATAGAAATGAAATAATTTCATACATTTCAAGGTAATTCTATTTTTCACAAATGCAGCAAATTTGTCGCATACAATTTTTATCATGGGGTTTTGGAACATTTTTAAGTTAATTTTTTTATGATGGTGACCTGTACTGTCTAACGTCACAATATTCACAAATCAGCATTAAGTAGTAAAACACTGATTTGTGAATATTGGGGGTAAACGACATAGAGGTTAACTAATTTCATATGCAATTCTTCAATGATAACAAAACTCATATTTCAGGAGTAATAATATTTCATTCTAAGTAGTTACTGTTGAAATATGAGTTTTGTTATTATTGAAGAATTTCGTATTAAAGGACTCTCCAACACATTAATTATTTCAGGTAATAAATTAAATTTTAAAAATTCAAACAGACATATATGGTGTCTCTGATGAGGTTAATTTCGTTGTTCTTGAAAAAAAGGAATGGTTCTAAATTATAATAAAACAATTAAAATAAATTTTAATGCCGTACAGAAATGAACTTACTTTTTCTTTTGAGTTCTTTTCCACAAAATCGAAACAAAACGACGACACTTCGTCCAGTTCGCTTGGTGAGTCTGGTAGAGATCTATGAGCTCTCTGCGAAGATGCTGTAAGAGGTACGTCATCACTACTGCTACCGTCACCACACAGGGACGACTTGGGGCACAGTAAGATATGCAAATGGAGATCAGAAAATCTACGTTTTGGAAGCGTAGTCCTTCTTCGACGACGCTGCCCTTTTTCCTTCAGCTCCAAGACAGATGAATTGCCTTCTGATATGATACCCTGACGTCTTCTAAAGATGACGAACGTCCAGGCAATTTAGGAGGTGGCGTGGAAGGCAATCTTGGTGGTACATCGGAAGGAAGACTTTTGAGAGGATGGACAGCACTGGCGTTGCTGGAATGTTCTGGATTGTTCGTTTGGGGCAAAAATGCATTATGGAATTGTTCGTTGCTGGCAGTGTCTCTGAGTTCAGAAATCGACAGATCGGCTGAAGAATGATTTGGTATTGAACTGATGTCTTCTGAAATGAATTTATAAAATATTAGTGAAACAAAAGAAAGTTAACAATTAAGAATTATAAAATTGTAAAATTCAATTTTTTAAATAATTTAAAGAATAGATTGATGTTTAAGAATGTGCAAAGAATAGTCTTTATTAAATATTAATATATTGAAATTATTAATATATTGTATTACTCAAATTAAATTTCTTCGGGTTTTTTAAAGTTAAATAACTTTAAGACACAAAATATTTGATACAAATGAAATCACATTGTAAAATATTAAAAAAAAAAAACCACTTTCAAATTAAGAATATTTTTCAATTATGAATTCTAACACTCGCACAAGCATGAAAATATACAATAAAAATAATTATAATTTCTGATATAATTGTGCTTTAAAAGAGTAGGTTTATTTTCCAAACTGTTAAAAATAATACTACTCTTTTAAAGCACAAGTACGTATAATTAGGTTTGTTAAAAATAATACTCAATGGCAGAACTCTTCGAAGTTTGCATTTCTCTTTAAGCTTTCTTATGAGAATTTTGAATACAGTTGTTCGATTACTATATATTTTTAATTAATTTATTATAAGTTATATATCCCATTGATGTATAATTTATTATAAGCTGATATAAAAAAACGAACAATATTCTGGTAAGAGAGCAACATAGAATACATAAGCCGGTTAGAACACATAAATGAAATTGTATGATATTTGTGAAATCATATTAATAGGAAATCATATAAATATGATATTTAAAAACTATAAAGAAAATGTTTATATAATATTAGGGTAAATATTAATTTCTCGTATTAATTAAATATTTATGCGCTTAAAATATAATTTTTTTAATAAAATTCTAGGTACATAAAAAACTAATAATACGTTAAAAAATTTTAAAGAAGGTAATATATTCCAGAGTTTTTCTAATGTTTAAAACATCCATTAAAAAGTCGACCTTTGATAACTTAAAAAGAATAAAATCTTCGAAAAATATGGGAATCCAGAAACAAACGACATAGATGTTAACTAATTTCAAAAGAGTAATCATATACAGCAAAAACATATTTCGGCTAAGTATTTTATTAAAAGCAGATGTTCAAAATTCTGCTATTTCAAAGATAAACAGCAAAGAAAAAATAAGGTGCACAATTTTCTTCAATTATATAGTTATCAATTACCATTTGAATGTATCATCGTGAGTTTTTATAAAAACCAATTGCATTATTCAATTTTTGGCGAAGTATATGAAAAACGTGTAACTACAGATAAAAAACATCTTAACTACAGATGTAGTAGACTATAAAAACAGGTTGCACACCAAAATGCTTTTGATCAGCATTTATTAAAAACATAATTAAATATACAACACCTTCAACAAGCGGGCTTCTCATTTTGAATCATCAGGTTGATTGATTAGGTGGGTTATGAATAAAACTAGGAAATACATTTCCTTGAGCAATACTTGCATATATGTAACCAAAATTCGGAATGTCTGAATTCCAGTGAAGGTAGCAATTGACATGAATAGCTTTCAGCGCAGCGTGTCAAAAATGGAGGGAAAAAATGAAAACTTCAACTTAAAACAGCACGTGCCACTAACCAGAATGCAAAAAGTAAAACAATTCGGATGAATTATTTAGGAAATAAATTGGAAATGCACGGTCAGCTCAATTCGTGACGGAAGATGCGTGTTTCAAGCGGATACGTTAGGTATATTTACAGCGACGAAGTCAGTTTTTACTGTTATGGCGTGAAACATTAATGTTTAATGTATGATCTAATTCTATTCTAACCTAATCCAGAAATCAGAAAAACGCACTGATTTGATTGACAGGTCTTATGATGAATTTCTACGTGATGATTGTCTTTTTTTTTTTTTCTATCTTCATGTGAATGGTTAATAAGTGAAACGCTGAACTTACGTTTTTTAGCTTTCAAATGTGTTATGCGTCAACGAAAATAGAAGCATGGTCAATTCTATTGCAAATTTAGCAATTTTAGTGCCTGAAAAGTTAGTTTTTAAGCGCTAAAAATGGCATCTTGTAATATGCCAATCGACCTCAAACATGATTTTCCAATGAGAAAAATAATTCACAACAAACAGAAGAATACTGATTAGTTTAGGGGAGGATTAAATAGAATAGCAAATATTTATCAATGAGCTGTAGAAGTCCAGGAATAAATTACAGCAATAAAGTACTCTTATTTTTAACACTGATTGTTGTACTTATTAATAACTTTTAGATGTCAATAAAAATAGTAATGTTATAATCATAAGGAAGCATATTTATAAAAAGTTGCTATAGTATGCAATATTATTAAAACTATTTTTATAAAAAGGTAATGCCATTGTTTTAAACTATAGGAATAAGTCCCCACATCTAGTTCACAAATACGGATGATTTTTGTTTAATAAAGTGCTTCAGTGAATGAGTTAAACCTAAAGTGCTTTTACCAAACTAAAATGTTTACTTAATACACAATTCTTTTTACAATATTTTTTTGTTTTACATGTTTTTAGCATTTTAAGAATTAAACCTAATTCCTGTATTCATCCTGGTTAATTCCTGTATTATGAGTTAAATCCCTTTTGCGAGTATTATTTGTAAAAGACAATGTCGATATCATAATAATCAAAACGACAATTAACGAGATAAGGGGCTAGGGAAAATAGGACAGGAGTATATAGATGCCTTCATGTTCTCTAAGAAGATAATATTAACTAAGAGAAAACGTTCGTATTGTTTGACGAATGTGAGTAATAGAGGTATAAAAAAAGTTTTGGCAAAAACTTTTTTTTTTTATAATAAAGCAATATATATATTGTTATAATTCTACATTGTCCTCTAAATTTTAGTTATTTCCACAAGTCTATGTTATAAAAGTAAGGGAAGATTGAATTCCATATGGGAATACTAAATACTATTTGGTAAGTAAAAGACAATTCCATATAGGAGTACTGTTTGGTTAAATAAAGACGTTTGACAAACAATGCTGCGAGCAACTAATTCTTCCTGCTCTCCTTCAACAACATATTTCGATTCGGTAAAATGCAAATGTCTCATTCCAGACAGCTAAAATAATAACAGAAATTCTCATACAACACGAATTATGCTATCTTAGCATCATGGTTCTGCAAGCAGCATCCTAGTTGTTCCGCCATCGTGAAACAGCAATCAGACAAGATTCATTCGATTTTTATTTTTTGCTTCTTTAGCAGTAGAGGAATATCAATAACAGTTGGGGGTCAGTTCTAAACGAAGAGGTCAAAGACAACTGAATGAAGGAGAGGGTTGTATTTCTGGTCTTAAGGAAGCTGAGGTATTGCAAAGTTCAGCAAAAACTGGGTCAAATTTGTTGCAAGATGAATTGCCATTACCATTTGTTGCAAGAAAAGCACAGGCAAGTGTGAGATACATGCTAGTGTTAAAATTATATTTAATGGGAGAAAGATTTTCGAAAACGCCCAAGATAGTTACTGTTATCATATTCCAGAAAAATGTTTTTAGAATCTTAAAATTAAAAACATACCGTGCTGTTTAAAAACAGATGGAAATACCCGAAATGATTAAAAATAAAATGAATTTAGTTTAATGTTGGGAAATACTGTACTTGCCCTCCTTTACCTTGCATGATGTTTTAACCAATTCTATGTTTTATCTGTTCCGAGTTGAATAAATACATTTGTTTGTTCAGACCTTTTGCTTTACGAACTATGACGTTACGTAGACATGAATTTCAATTATGAAATGTTGATGAACAAGTCTTCTATGCATACACAGAAAAAGTTCGAAAGGCATATACAAATAACGTTCGCCCTTTTACATTCACAATTGTTATGCATTTGTGTAAAATCGATTAATTTACGAAAATTTTAATAAGGTAATACTAAATGGCATGACAAAATTAATGTCACCATCTCCAATTGATGGTTTTTACATCTCCAATTGATGGTAAGTGTAAAGGCACTTGACTTTATGTAATTGCAAAACAAAAGATTCTAACTTTGTCTAATCAAGAGACTTCTAATTTTATCTCATAGAACAAAATTAGACAACTAATTAAATCTTATTTATTAGATAAATAATCTTACATACAATTTAAATTTTATATATTGGACAACTACAAAAATTAAAAAATTCCTATAAAGTTTCCTATAAAAAAGGGAGCATGATTTGCTTTCGTATAATCGTGCATTTTTAGACACATCGAACAATTTATTATCATTTAAAATTCATCATTAAATAATCGGATTAAAGATTTATGGTTTTATCGATTTTAAACCACATTAAACAACCACATTATAATAAATTTACATTAGCTCATCATTATAGTAACATCACTGATTATATTTGTTTTAAAGAACTGATTGGTTCGGTTTGTCGCTCTACGGTCATTTTGTGTATACTTTGGGCTAATTGAACAGGGACCTAGAGTTTAACGTGGGTTCCGGAACCACTAACAAAAGGTCCATGCCACAGCTAGGTTTTTAAAGAACCGAAGAATTTTATGTTATATTTTTCTGAATAATTGAGTTAACAAGAGAAACACGTAAAGTAATCAAGAACAAAGCACAAAAAGTCAATATTATTTCTGTCCAATTTATTAAAAATTAGAATGCAGTTCCTTTATTCATAATCCAATTATTTTGAACTTTTCAAAGCTTCATTGTTATCTAGAGATTATTTAAAGTAATATTTACTTCTAGACCATTAATTTCAAAAATTGTGGAGGATCGTGCTTGTAGTTCTTTTATATCTTATTTCAATTACTCAAAAATCTACAAACGACCACGGAAGCAAATATGCTACTCGAGTTTGTTCACGCAGGTACTTGCATGACTCACGCAAAAAAACAATTCTACGTATATGCGTGTCTTAATACAGACATTTATGACTCTTCATTTATTGAATGTTTACAATACACTGAAAACCTATTTTTGAATGATGTTAAGGTTAATGCGAAATCAAAACTTTATGCTTTATATATAAATAAATATTCAAAAAAATTTTTAAAATGCTATTGCACTGTATTTTTTTTTTTTTTTTTTTTTTTCTTCTTTTCGGTTTTTATAATACACTTGAATTAAGAATTATATTTTTAAAAAATAATGGTGAGAAATTAAGTGTTTAATCTGAGTATAAGTCAGGATGCAGAAAAAAATATTCAATTTAGTTAATTAGTTAATTCAATTTAGTTAAATATTAATCCCGAGTTCAACGATTTGAGCTTCCATCAAATGTCAAACAAATGAATAATATCAACAATTATTTAATATTTATAATTTAAAACAAATGAATATTTATAACTTAAAACAAATTCTAAAAATTAAAAAAAAAAAGGAACAAATAAAAATAATAGTATTAAAAATATGCAAAGAAAATTATTTCAATAAAAGATTTTCCATCAACTTCATTTAGTAAACCATGTAATAAATAACCGAAAATGAATATCGGGCTATATTGTAGCATATTGGATATTTAAAAAACTAATTTGATTATTTCATAAATTTTAATTTTATCAAAACAACTATAACATTCAGATAATTTTGAAGCACAAATATTCATTTCTTTGAATGAAAGGGTAATACTTTTTCAATGAGAAAATTTAAAATGTGAAATTAAAAAGTTTTAAGTAGAAAAAAATTTAGATGATCTCACGGCAATTCGATATTTAGCAATTCAGTTAAAGTTCGAAATATGAATTTCATAATAAATGCCATTAAAAATTTTTAGATCATCTAATAGTCAAGCATTTGCAAATTGAAACTTATATCAAATATTAATTGAGGCTAAATATTGATTACAATTTCAGATACCTTATTATGTAAATAAAATTAAACTTTTATCATAATCAAATATTTGTAAAATATTTACGATATTCATTAAAATACGTACAAAGATGTACATCGGATTATTCGGCGGCCATTCGACATTAAATTGATCAACTTTCATCCTAATTGTTTTCAAATTATTTATACAAAAATAGTTTGGGAAAAAAAATTAAAATCTAAGTAATCAATTACTGAAATAAAAAAAATTATCAATTTTATAAGAGTGGATTTTTCGTGTTCAAAAGACGCTGGAATATTTGTTATATATTTGCAGAATAATGGAGGCATCAAATTTATTAGAATTACACTGATTATTGTCAAATTTTCATATTAAAAACAAAATATTGGAAGTTAAAAATAGTAATTCAAAATCAATTTTCATGTTGTTAAGATTCGCTCAAACAAAGAAATTTTTCATGGAACATACTAAAAAATATTTAAATATTTCATTCATGGCATATATTGTTTTGAGTCTTCAATGAAGAAAAAAAAACTTAAAGTTAATAAAAAGTTATTTTTAAACTATAAAAAAATTGTTTAATTCGAAAAGAAATGAGAAATTTTTACTGTCATTTGTGTTTATGATCTGATTGTAAACTCATGTTTACTTTTTGCGAAGTTTATTAAAATAATCCTTTTTTAAATATCATACTGCAACAAAACTAATGTATACTTTAGCCATGAAAAATTAATTTGTAATGATTTATTCTTTTTAAAAACATTAACCAGGTGATTAAAAACTAGTGGAAAAAAATGCAATTTATTGCATTATGTCGTAAGGAAATAATTTCGTAACATTACTTGAATTATATTATTTTCAAAAGCAGTTTTTTTTAGCTTTATAAATTTATTTACCCGACTAAGGTAGATTTAAAAAAACATTCATTGGTGTTTAAAAAGCCTTTTAATTTTTCTGAAATTTTAATGTGCGTTTAGATATAAAAATAACTGAAAAAAAAGAATACGTAGATTTTGAATGAATTTCCAATTATGAATAGATAGTGTTTTGCATACATGAGTCTCAAGATAAATACAGCACTTTATCCTCAGTGTAATAGAAAATTTAACCCATTCTTTTTTTGTATAAGATTCTAAATTTCTAATATAAAAAAATTAATTCTACATTTCTATACAAAAAAAAATTCTAAATTCTAAATTTCTAATACAAAAAAAATTTATTCTAAATTTCTAATATAAAAAAATTCACTCTAAATTCCTAATATAAAAAAATTCACTCTAAATTCCTAATATAAAAAAATTCTAAATTCTAATATAAAAATTCTAAATTCCTAATATAAAAAAATTCTAAATTCTAATATAAAAAATTCTAAATTCCTAATATAAAAAAATTCTAAATTCCTAATATAAAAAAAAAATTCTAAATTCCTAATACAAAAAAAAAAAAATTCTAAATTCCTAATATAAAAAAATTCTAAATTCCTAATATAAAAAAAAATTCTAAATTCTAATATAAAAAAAAAATTCTAAATTCCTAATATAAAAAAATTCTAAATTCCCAATATAAAAAAATTCTAAATTCCTAATATAAAAATTAATTCTAAATTCTATTTAATACTTTGAAATGTTAAAAATTTTAACAAATGGAAAAAATTAAAAATTACTTAACTATAATTTATATCAAATTGTAGAATTTTAGTTGGAAAAATTGAGACTACTGTTATATTGCACTCTTTGTACTGACTGAAAATAATATTAAACATCCTATTCGTTTCATATTTTATGTAACTAAAATTAATCAGAAAATCATTCTTCTATGTTTCGCTGTTGTTAGAAAGAAATTTACATGAGAAGCGTGCACATAAAAATGCATAAAAGGGGCATTATTCAGAAATAATTTGGGATAAATAGTTAATAAATTTGATAAATCAGAATGCATTTTCCACAAAGGTCACACGAACAGAATCAGAAATAAATATGGAACTGAACTGAATTCCAAATTCAGATCATTTTGTCGTCCCCCCCTTTTCAACTTTTCGTTTTACCTCACCGCTTTGCAACTCAACTGTCAAATAGCACTCATTGCATAGCGGACTGAAACGAAATGGGTCGCCTGTATCGATCTTTTTTGCTTTACTGCGATTAACCGAGATTTTTCCAGAGTCTG
This sequence comes from Caerostris extrusa, assembly GCA_021605095.1. Classification (NCBI taxonomy): domain Eukaryota; kingdom Metazoa; phylum Arthropoda; class Arachnida; order Araneae; family Araneidae; genus Caerostris; species Caerostris extrusa. The sequence continues at coordinate 50,218 of BPLR01002149.1, forward strand.
ACGATAGGGTAGACTAATCCTGATGAATATTAGTCGCGACTGTTTCTTCCAGTGGATTATTACGCAGGACAAAGGAGATAGATGTAACGATGCTCGGATACCACAGGAAGTCAATGAACCTTTCCTTCCGAATGGCAGGAATCTGGTTTTTGTCAAAATCGTCGACTTTGGGAGTTCGTAATGTGAAATCAAGTATTTGCATAAGTATTAAGTAATGGTGGAAAAACGGTTTGATTATACATTTTGGAGGAAAAGACTAATTCTTTTTCGTTGCATGTATTCGCATTATATGAGAAGGTATGCAATAAAACTAAGGCATAGGGGAAAAAGTCGGTTAATAAGAAATTTATAAAACAACAATAAAGAACGGATGGGATAAAAAAATTATATTAAACAATTTTTTAATAAATAAAACTATTATGATATAATTGAAATTTTTTAAATCTGTTATAGGTTTTATTTCTAGATCTATTATTTTGCTCAACCCAATTTAATGAAATTTTAATTCTAGATCTAGCAGCCTAAAACTCTCCTTTAACACAATTTTTAACTAGAATATAATGAAGGCAACTTAACTTTCATATTTTCTGATTAAATTTTTGCTCTTTTTTGTATGTATGAGCAATGTTAAAATCAACTATAGCTATAATCAACAAAAATCAATGTCAAAAGTCATTGTGAATAATAAATGTGTCAAATTTTATTTAGCTATAATATATATTTCAGAAAGCAAGATTAATGTCTAATGATGCTTTTAATATTGTAATAAATACTACGGTGTAAAAATTTCAGTCTTTAACTGAAACAGTCATCTTCAATTCGATCTAATTTTTTTACTTGATTGTAGAAGTAATTTTATGAAATATTCAAATGAAAATAAATGTTTGTAAAACGAAATTAAAAAGTATATCTTGCATTTTTTTAACACTATTAATTCCATGAAAAGTAATTTAGAATTCTTCCTGCAACGCAGTATTCTTCGTCGTATGTGCATACTTTCGAGTTGAGAGGTATTATGCTATGAAGCTAGAATATAGAATAAAATGCGAATGGAATATATACATGAATACTTTCGTACCTAGATAAACTAATCGCTTTAGATACGATTTTTCTTACTATCTTTTGAAACACAAAATTAGTTGCGATATACGAACTTTTTTTCCAGGACATATTTTATTTGACTTTTACCAGTCTGACAATGAAACGTGCAATTTAATGAGTTATTTAATTGTTGTTAGACACCTATCCAAACTATATTCTATACCTTAATTATTGTATTTATGAAATACAATGCTCATCCAATGCAAGAAAACAAAAGAATTGCCATTAGAGGAAGAAACAGCCATTAAAATTACAAAACAAAATTTAAAATTCAAACAAAAAATGATGAGAAAGCGGCGTCGAAATCAAATTGCTGTTTTCAACATTGCCAATCTATACAATATCAATGAAACTATTATTTCAAAAAATTCACAAGGAAATGGAAAAATCTAATCGAAATTTTTCTCAATACTTGGCTGTATAAAAATAGTAAAAGATACCAACTCTTAGCTTATTTAAGACAGTCAACTTGTAAACAGCAAAATAAAAATTTATCTATATAATTTTTAATTATACGTATCAGCAGTATACACAATGTGCGTGGATAGGGAAAATATCTCTAGATCTCATGCCGTTTTCAATTAAGGAGTTCCTTTAATTGCTTTGTTTTGGAACCCGAGAATGATTTCTTGATTTTCTCGCGAGATATATAATTGAAAATGAGTTCGTTGTGTGAAAAATAACTACATTTCTTAAATGTCTGAATGTAGACTGTTTCTATAAACAACAAGAATACATTTCCCATCATTTTTATGAAGTTTAATTTAAACTCATAAATCTGCAACACTACATTCTACGCAAAATTACTTTGAATTGTTAGAAGGGAAATACATGTCATAAATTGCGAATTTACCTTTTTAAGTTACATGGCTCAATCCTACACTTGAAAACATGCACAAAAGAATAAATTCCACCATCTCTACCCAAATCTTTCAATCCGCCGATAGCTTTCATACCTCAGATGCTGTGGAGCAGAACGCTATTCGGACTTAAATGCAGGTCAAATCGAAAAAGAAGAATTGGTGGCAATTTGAGGTAGTTTTTTTCCCCCGAAAAAGTTTCGGGAAAGAAATATGCTTAGGTGACCGAATCCTTGTTAGATTTTATTATTTGTGTTGCATTCAATCTTCGTAACGTGTGACTAATGAGACTGGTTCAAAATATATGATGACTGGATTTCTCAAAGAAATTCAGTCGTTAATATATTCAATAAATCTATTCCAATATGTAAATGAAAATTTTAATTTTGATCTGATAATTTTGCTTTTTTAAAATCCTAATAAAAATTACTTGTTTTCCAAATCTATAAAAATATTAAATACAAACCACACGCGAGTAATTCAATACATTTTCCCAAAAATTGTAAAATATACTAAAGTGAGAAAAGTTAATTATATCATTTTATTAACTCTGGTCAGTGATTATTGCAATAGCATTTTAAAAGAAATTCAAGGACTGTTTTTAAGTTATTAAAATAGGAAATACATTGAAACTTTTCATACATGTAAATTGAAAATTAACATTAGAAAAATTTTTTTCCAAAACTTATTTAAATACTGAACCATAAAAGTATTTAAAAATATTTTATTGATATATTTTTAGGATAGATATACGAATCAGAGAAACCCTAAAACCTCCCAATAATAATTTTCAAAGTGAAATTTCATACAGTAATCCCTTGTTATATCGCGCATGTCGGTAGACAATTTAAAAATGCAATATATGAAAGAACAATATAACTGATAGCTTTATTTATAATCTAATATTGAATAAATTTTAACAGGGGTAATTAGGAATTACAAAAAAAAAAGAAATTTGAAAGTAAAATATGTAATTTTAATTAGTATCTGCTGTATATTAATTCCTACTTATATTAACATTTACAAAAAATTCATAAATTTCTATTTATAACACTTTTTAAAAAACGCTCAAAATATCCTAGTGTAAGTTATTATGAGGAACTGCTTCATTATTAACATAGAAGTGAATTAATCATTAATAAGTTTTAAATATAATTTTAAAATAAAAACTTTTAAATACCTTTATTTGAAATGCATTCATATCTCGAAGCTTCTTCGTCTTCACTTGTATAATCACCTCTATCATCTAACACTGTTTCATAAGTATCCTGATTTATCACAGATGGATTTTCATCCCCTTTTATTTCCTTAAAGGCATCACAATTCGCTTCAGCATCTTGCATAGCTGAATTATCGAAGAAGGCTTCGGCACACCCAGGAAGAAACTGAACTTGCTTTTTTCTTTGAGAATCCTTTAATTCTTTGGAATTCTGAAAAACGCGGGAAGTATCTTCAGGTTCCTGTATTATGTTATCTCGCCTTCTCTTCTTTTTCAAAATCGATTTCAACTCATTCGAGGAAGATGATGTCCATGTAGGATACTCCGAGGACAATGTTCCTCCACTGCTACTGCAATCACTTGAGGATTCGTATTTCGAATCTTGCTTTGAATTCATAGAACTAGAAATATGTGGATCGTATTCAGAATCGTATCTACATTCTCCGTAGGCATTTTCTTCAAAAAGATCTTCTTCCCCTATTCTATCATAGTTATCACAGTCAGATGTCATGGCCTCTCTTTCAGACTTCAAAGATGATTGAACAGGTTTATTTACATTAATACTAGGAATGTATGTGTCATCTGAAAGTAGAGATGACATCGACTTAGATATTTCTCTTGAAGCATAACTTAAACCATTATGTGGTGAATTGGAGGGCTTTCGTATAGGTGGAGGCGAATAAGTAAATTTGGGATCCCTAAATTTTGAACTCACTACTGTTCCTTCATCACTATCATCGCTATAATCATAATCAGGATCTGGTATGCAGACTGACTCGTCTGATACCGACAGATTTCTCCAGCGGACTTTTTCAGCATCACAATTAATATCAAGATCACCTATAGGGCCACAATCAATATCTGGTGATTTAGCTCTATGATTATCAGTAAAAATCCGTTGTCCTCCAACTAAAACGCTGTGTGAATCACTGTATATGGAGTTATCACTTTGTGACTTTTTGAATTTGTTTCCAAGTTTTTTGTTCGCTATTTGTCTGGGTGATCCACCAGACGGAGAAAGCTTGGATTTGTTCTGAAGTTTCAACCATCTGGCCTTGTTCATTTTAGCTACTGCGTTATCACTGAGATTATCATCAATGTCACTGTCATCAATTTCCGAAATAGATGGAGTCTTAGCAATTTTCTTGATTAGGTCATAAGCAGTTACATCACATTCGAGAATCGATTTTCTGGAAATCAATCCAGAATCTTTCATAGATGAACCTTTGAATATCGAGCTCTTGTATTTAGAATTCCCAGTAACACATTTCTTATAACCGGACATTCGACTTGAAGATTCAGGTTTATTATCAATTTTATCATCTGTCCCTAAAGAAGATTTCATCTTTTCGGAGTTGCCAGAAGACTTCATGGGTAATCCACCATTTGGAGAACCATTGCTAGGAAAGGGAGGAGTACAATATTTGCACCTAGATGAATTACGGGAAGATTTTGCATGCGAAGAAGATCCTTCATGGCCAGGCCGTCTTCGAACCATGCAAGCACAAGGTGGTCCAGGAATTATCTCCACAGGAGGAGGAACTGTAAACACTGAAAAGACGATGATAAATGTGAGTTGACTGCAAATGGTTATATTTTATGCCTAAGTATAAAGTTTTGAAAGGAAACAAAAAATAAAAAAGCAACAAAATTATTCAATCTTATAGTATTTAGGTGGCCATACATAAAAACAAACAATGTTAATTAATATATAGGTTTTTAGTATCTTTATTTAAATGTAAATCAAGAATAATTTCTGAGAAGTATTAATTTGCTTTTTTTAATAAAAACTAACAAATAATGAAACTTTTTGTTTAAGTATTGACCCTTCGATTATAAAATAAGAATAGCAATTCAGATTAATTTTAACATCAATAAAATGAGAAATGGTTATTAATGTTAAATTTACATTATGACCTTGGAAAGTAAGGTTATAAATAACAGGCGGTGTCTATTCAAATGTAATTACATAATGTTGTGTAACATTTTCCTTATTATTTTGTATCCCGTCTGATAATTATTCATGGAACATAATAAGAGACAGCAACCATCAAAATTACCTTTGGAAAATTACAAGAATCAACCACTAGTAGATTTCTAAGAAAAACTCGTCAGTCCGTGTCCAAATAAGAATAAGGTGTAGTTCAATGAAGCATAGTAACATTAAAATTAACTAGAATTCGAAAATTTATATGATAGTGTTTTATTGAAAACAAGAAAAAAAAATTAAGACACAGTTAAATGCATTATGTATAAAAGTTTATTTACTTAAGTTCCGATACAAAATGCAATGTTATATTGAATGAAATCTAACCTTAAAAAATTTATTTCTTGCTAGTTTTCAAAACACAGCTCGGGAAATGAATTTCATCAAAGTAATAATTATTATAGTTACAGATTCAATTACTATTTAAGTGCAGTGATATTTAAAAATTAATATTACAAAGCTGCCAATGATCTGAACAAATAGAAATTGGCAAAACTATAAAATCCCACAAATTTTGAGATATAAAAAATTAACTTTTTAAACTTGTTTCCACACTCAATTAAAAATTTTTTATATTTCGCTGATTTATTAAATGAAAAACAAAATTCTGAAAGTATTTCCTACTTTTGCTTCTTTTTTCTACTTGCTAATCATGCGTTCGGAAATAAAATTGTTTTGAAGTGTTAAAATGTAAAGTAGAATAAGAACTTATTTACATATAATAGTAAGTGGAATAAGAATTTATCTTGTTATGAATAGGAACAGAAGTTACAGAAGTGCCAAGATCTTTTTTAACGGGAAGACGAATGTTCATAAAGTATTGTTTTTTCAAAACAAACGATCATTTGAAATAGCCATTGGTAAAAAACACATAATTTTTTTTTTTTTTTTTTTTTTTGTAAATTTAAGTCAAGTAATTTCTTGGAAAAAAATGCTTTATTATTTATTCCTTAATATATGAGGACTTATAAAACATTACTGGCTGAGATATGATCAAAAGTAAGAAATAAACGAAAGTGTGTGAGCACCCTACTACAATGGAAATTTTGCTACATATTTGAGCGTCTACTTATACAATTGTAACTTTTTGCACTTTCAGGTTGAGTTTATTTTGACACTTATAATAATGAGTCATTTTAATGGTCGTAGTTTTCAATTGATTCAACATTAAGAAGATAAAATTATGATAGGTATACGAAAGGGTATACAAAACATATTATATATAGAGAGATATCGGTCGATTTCTCCATTCTTCCAAAGATGCAAAATTGTATATTTAGAATGATCGGAAAGGGTATCGAATTAGATCTGCAATTTCCGGGAGAATTTCTTTAGATATTTTATGAACTGTTATCAGTTAACATTTTGCATTGCATTTTTGTATTGATTAAAATGCATCCCAAAGAAATTCAGAGAGCAAAAGGTTATGAAACTAAATTTTGAAGATTAATATTTAGAAATAGCATTTCTAATTTTATTTTTAATTTCTGCTCAGACCTTTGGTCCATCCTGTAAATTTGACAGACTGTTATCGCAGCATGTGATTAAATATTCTAGAATACAAGTGCAAAGTGCTCGTTAAGAACCGGTACAGCTCTTAAAGTTGAATCATAACTTAAAAACAAGTTCGTAATTATAAAAACCACTTAGTTTAAAAGTTTTCTTTGCTTCTTAAAAAAAAAATCAAAAGATTTTAGTTCAGGTTTAGAGAGCATACATAAATTAAACTTCGAAGTATATAAATGGAATTCGTAGATTTTCGTTTAAAATATTTTATAACAAATAGCTCCTCCAAGTTTTAAAGTAAAGGTGTGCAAAATTCAAGTTTTGTAAGCTCTGAAAATATTTAAAATATTTGTTTGAAAATTTACTTTAAATTTACAGTTGAAGAATTAAGTTTACTTAACAAAAAACAACTTCATAATTTTTGATTAATCAATATTTGATTTACTGACTTTTTTTTTCTAAAAATGATGGAAATTATTAGTTTTTAACCATGCATTTCATTTACCGGTATAGTTTTCAATGTAATATTTAGACTGTTAAATTCCTTTACATAGCATTGTTATTTAAACTTATGGGATGTCCTTGAAATTTGAGTGAAAAAATCTTTGAAAATCTTGCCAGAAATTTTTTTGGATTTCTTGGCCAAATAGGTAAAAATGAGCTTTAATTGAGAATGTTTCCTAGATCAAATATAAATACCAAATTCAGAGGCATTTACCTTCTTTGGTAACGTCTTCGTAAAGAGTTTCTCTCCACTCATAGGCTTCTGGTGGGTACATCACTTCTCGAGGACATCCCCGATTAAGACTTCGTACGGAAGCGTACCACATATTGGATGGTCCATAAATAGCATGATAATGAGGGGCTCGCAGAGCTCCATAAATAGCACTGGTCGAATGAGCCGAAACTGACCCATACTTATCCTTATAATGCTTTGCATATGAAGGAATATCAAAATGTTCCCCTTTTTTACTGGAGGATTCCTTGTGCTTTTTCTTTGGAATGGCTGGCAGGTGGCGTTTAAAGCGAGTTAGGGCTACTGCTTTTGGGGGTGTTTGAGTCCAGAATTGGGGTGGAGCCCCCTCGTAGTGGAGACGTCGGTAGTGGTCGTCCATCATCAAATCCCGATTTCGAGATATCGACGTCTCAGCCTGATAACGGATTCCTTCCATCGAATTCTACATTCTGTAAAAAGAAAATACGTTATAACAAAAAAGTGTTGCCGAAAGAAACAATATAAATAATGCAAACATGAATGGTATTGTTCATTTTTGAATAAAAGATTTAAAACATTATAATTACAAGTCGAAAATAAAGATTATTAGGGTCACTGAAAATTATTTTAATCAGTATTTTCTGTTCAAATTTTTAAAGGAACCTAAGTTATTGCTCCAAGTTCTTTTATGTTGGAACATATTTGTTTGTGCTTTATCCTCAGTTTGCTTGTTTGTTTGTCATATTAGTTTTGCTATTATATGCAAATAAAATTTAGACTCCATCTCGAAATTTATATAACATTTTATTGCAAATATTTTTAGAAAATTTCAAGTTTATTCCACATGGAAAGCTTTGTCATGAAAATTTCCGAACAAAAAAATATTAAAAGCCAACCAAAAAATTATACTTGAAGTTTTAAGATTTTAGAAAGTGATACAGTTATCAAGCATTCATTTCTTCAATTGCTCATTGTACTGTTTTATTAATGCCAAAATACATTATGGTAAATTTTATAATAATTGAAACAAAGCAATACCTAACTTACAAACTTTAAGATATACTAACTTTCACCTATTGACCCATCTAATTATATCAAAAATAATCATGTGTAGTTGAGATCAAAGACAATTATAAGCAGGTTTTTCTTTAATTCAAATTCAAATGATGTTACGAAAGAGTAATAAAAAAGATGCTAAACTGTATCGCAAACCAGATAATAATAACACGAAGACAATAGTTTTATTGAATACTGTAATGAATAAGAAATATTATTTTAATGTGTTCATTTATTGAGTATTTCATAGTTGTCAAAAAAAATCGTTGTTTCTTAAACAAAAATTTTTTAAAGACTTACAATTTTTGTAATAGATGTTTTTAGCACAAGTTTAAAAAAAATAGAGTAACATAACATATTTTTGTAACATATAAAATAGAGTAATAACATATAACGCACATATTTTTAGTAAATCTAAGTAATGTGTACGACTAGTTTTTCTTAGAAATGTGTAATCTTTAAATAACCTGAGGTGAGACAACTTAATAACCGAAATGTTACCCTCAATAACTTGATGTATCATTATAATAAGATGATTATAATGATACATCAAGTGATAGTATTATAATCATCAAACTTTTCTTTTTCGTAAAAATAGAAATTTAAAAATTCTAAAAATGCGAAAAAGTCCTGAAATATCATCGACTCAGAATAGAGTCATAAACTTTTGATTAACATTTATTTGGATCATTTTATTATCCCTGTTATTCTAAATTAGTAACCTTCAAAAATAAATATCTTCAAATTATGAATATTTTATTACATAGACATATTTATACTGAACAGCTATCAACGACTATAGATGGCTCATTTTCAGAGATATACTCTCGTTGATCGTCAACTATTAATAATCAGTATAAATCGTATCTTTTTTCTGCATTTATTACTCAAGTTATCTTTAATACAAATAATGTAGAATTTTATTTGAACGCAAAAATTAGGAGTAAAAAAGTTGAAGAAATGAAATCTCTTTACAGAAGAACCAGAAAATTAAATTTTTGTTCTTCCTATAAGCAAAATTTATTTCCATTTGAGATACAATGAACACAGCATGGATAAATATAGAACTAACAATGCATATACTAAGCAGTTTTCAATATTTATAACCGTGAGCACGGAATCATGATCTTCATCATAACAGACAACTGCCCTACTCCTATAAATCCGAGCAACTTGGACTTTGCATGCACTAAAACTTTAATGAGAGCAAGGAAGACAATATGCCACCAGTTACTTTTCCGTATTGTGTTGCCACAGTTTGGACTATTCACTGCACGACAGGTAATGACACGCAAGGTTGTCTGACATTTGAAACCACTGCATACGCTTTAAGGGTGAAAATTTAGCCTTACTGTTTTTAGTTTTCCTATTGTTTCCTCTTTATTGAAATCTGAGCAGAAGGAATACAAGTGGATGGTGTGTGGTGAGGATTACCCAAGGTCGGTGACTACCAGTATCCCACGGGCAGTTCCACTCCGTTTGCTGCAGCTTCAGGTCACCGGCTCTGTGGGTCAGAAGTCACGGGTCAACGCAGTATTACCATTACTAATTGTCTTACAGCGAGTGGGGTGGACTGGAAGTTTTGTCTTGATGTTTTCTGCATAGTCTTATACAGAAAAGCCTTTGTAGTTGGAGAGCAGAATAGGCATGTAACGTATTCATGTCTTCTGATGTGCAAAGGTTGACCATTTAAATTGAAAAAAAAAATTTTTTTTTCATCGAATGGATATAAAAGCTGTTTAATTATTAAAGTATTAAAACATTGATAAGGATGGAAAGAAAAGGTCTTCTCAAAAAAAAAAAAACAACGTTCTTTGATACTTATTATATATATAATATGCAATAGCTAGACGGGGGGACAACGCGCTGATGTTCTCAACTATAGGAGCTTGATTCAAAATCAGATAGTGATACCAAACTGAAAGCTTCTGTATCTGTAACAGATATGGGCATGATAAATCCGTTGGTCAAAACATATTTTCATTGAGTTTAGAAACCAACAATAACAATATCATATTTAAATATCTCTATATTTTTGTATAATTAATTATTTAATTTAAAAATAAAAAAAATATGATGAATAAAACGCTAACAATAAAAGCGTGGAGAGAAATTCAAAAGCGCAATTTAACAGAAATTTTTAATTTTTTTAACACTTCGAATTACTGGGATACATTTGCTTTCGTAACTTATTAAAAACTCAACTTTTTACTGTGTGACTCAGAGTTACCATTCCCGTGCTGTCTCGAAATGAAATATAAATACAACTTTTTAAATAAATTGCAGAATATGTAGATTTTTAAAAAATGCTTAAACACATCTAAAACAAGAAATTTTATCTAAATTATAATAACACATAAGTTTTTTATTTAATGAAAAATTTATAAATTTGAAATTCCCTCAAGGAATTATGAATAAAAGTTATACCAAAGAAATTTTAATATTCATTTTCAGGGCTAAAATTTATTTTATATATAATTACTAAAAATGCTAAACGAATAAATGATATGAAAATACTGAAAATAAAATACTACTATATCTAGTTAATGCTTATGAAGCTGCTCCATTAAGATGAAGTAGGGATTACAATTATCTAATGCTCAATTGACATCAAAAGATAAAGTATTTACAGGAAGTAATAATTATGTTTAGTTTTTTGGCCTTTAATATTAATAGTTTTAGCTTATCATCATATTAGTGATAAAATTTCAATTCAATAATGGTTGTCGTTGTATTTTCCTGTTATTTTAATCAAATAATTGGTATAAACAATCAGTGATAAGTTAAAAAAGTTATTAAGAAAGTTCTTTTATCTCGTTTAACAAATTTGGTTTAAAAAATAAATATGTCAGCTTATGTCAAATTATAAAACTGAAATTAATTTCATATTGTAACCAGAATCTATGATAATGAATTTTATAAATAAATACTCAAAATTAATAAATTTTATTTATTAAAAACTAAGTCGAAGTAAATGTGACGAAAAAACACAAGCAATTTTTACCACAAAATAAAATTTTTGATGTAATTAATAGAGCCTCATTAATATAAATTTCAAAGTAAACTGTTGCTAAAAATATAGGAATTTTTTTATTTTTATTAAAAACTTCCACTTTACTTCTTACCACAGCTTCTGTATATTTCAATACACAGAAATCTCCCCCATCCTCCAAAAGGCCAAAACTAAATTTGATTATTAAAAGAGCATAAACAATTATCGATTCTGATCTAACATGCTCAAATCAGATAAATTAAATAAATTAAACATAATTCACTAGACATACATAATTATCTCATAATCCACACCGGAATGTTGACCAAAAAGCTCAAGCTGAAACCTAGGTCATCCGACTCCTGGCACAGAGAAGCAGAGAGCCAGATGGGCAAACCGGTTTGGGCCTCAGTGATAAGGGAACCGCTAAGATTTTCCCTCCAGGTTCGGTTCAGACAAAAATAATTTTGTCAGACTTCCGGTGAATCTGTCATTCTATGCATCAAACATAACGAAGCATCTCGTTAAAGGATTCATATCACGATTGCCACTTAATAGCAAAAGAAAGAAAGAGCCTGCTTTTAATGTGGCTTCCTGAGAAAGAGCCCTGCCCTTGCTGACAAGTGGTACTTTGACATCAGGACCAGAAGGATCTATGCATATTATTTCATTCCTAATTGCACCATAAATATCCTCTTGCGTTTATATAATTGTTTCCGTTGGGTTACCGTAGACAGGATAAGCCAGATGAACATTCAGACACGGGAAAATTATTTATTCTGAATGTGAAATAATGAGAAGGCTAAAGTGTTGGTGGATATCAAACAAAAAGGTTAATAGATAAAAAAATACTTATACTGAATAATAATGATTCAAAATGAAGGATAAAACCTTTTAACAGGGAGATAAATTTTTGGCTTAAAGTTACGGAGAAATAGTAAAACAACATTAAATACACAGATTGCCAGAAATTTTTAACAGCTCCATAATTTTAATTAAATTTAGTGTCTAACAGTAGTAATGGCTCTACGAATATTTTTTAAAGAAAGGAAGAAATAGCAAAACTATAATATAGGATTAACATATCAGACTAAATGTTATTTAACGAATTAAATTTTACAACAACTCCCCTCACCATTTCTGGCTATGAATTTAATTTATAATTCTGGTACATTGATACCATCATGTTTTATAATCATAATAAAAAATTCATTTATTAATTATGATAATTAATAAGTACGTGATATTTTTTAAAATTCAAAGACAGATGAATGATATACATTTGCAAAATTTAGAAAACAACATTTATTCAAAAATAGCTTAATAAAGAAAAACAAAATTAATAAGGAATTTAATGTACGTTTTATAAAACAATTGAATACAAGATAAAAAGGAAAGTTATTAATTTGTATTGTTCATAAATATTTTAAATTCCAAGCAATGAAGGACACAGCAATAATTAAGACTGACAACTTCTAACCTTTTTTCCCCCTCTTTGAAAAGCTACCATTACTTGAGAGAGAAAGTTAAAGCAAAACGATTATCCCAATTGCTGTGTTATATTCTGGTATGAACTGGATACACAGGTCCAGATTGCGGTTGAATAGATCATTTCGATTCATTTTAGATTGCACCAGAAGATCGCAAAGTGCCGTATTGTTTCTTGGTTGAGACAAACAGAGCTTTTAATGCTGCCTGTTCTTCATTTTAGTGGATTATGATGTGGAGGCAGATTCACGATGTCGGTCAAAAACAATGGAAGCAGAACTACCATAAGCTCCCGAGAAAATGAGCTTTCAAACTAGAGTCGTGACTATTCAGCAAGTACCTAGTTTTTGTGCACAACAGATATTCTCTATCTAGAACATCGCAATAAAGAAACCAAATGGCTTATAAGAAAAAATCATACTTTGAATATAAAAGACAGGAGTTCTTTAAGGACATTTAAAAGCAACTTTTAAAGATTCGACTAAATAAAGTTACGAATAGACCGCTGCATTAATCTTACTTATATTAATGTATTCTTTACTTTTATCTGAAACACAGAAGTTTTTTTTTTTTTTTTTTTTCCCCACATCGTGTAACCGATTTTTATTTTGATACAATAATATACAGTCTTGCTACAATGGATTCAATTACCCAAGATTCACAAATCTATAGAAATGATATGTTATAATAATTAAAAACCTACATCAAAGAAGATCGGGAATTATCAATCTATAACTGAATTTTAAATTTGAATGTGGTAGGCCTTTTCACATTTCAACTTATGTTAATTCATGAATTTATTTAACACTATGCGTTTCAGGCATGAATACAACTACTGTGATCTTTAAATAATATATTCTTATAAAGGTATTCATAAATTTAAAAAAATGTTAAACAATTTAATTCAACTTAACAAAATAGACAAAACTTTAATCTGATAACTTTCCATTCGTGTAATTTGATTCTTATTATTTTGATTAGATTACTACATTTGATTCTAAAATGTGATTACTGGATTACGTCATTTTTTTCGAATTATTTGTACTTTATTAATAGAAAAATTATTTGTTTATTCTTTTTACAAAAATTCCTTCTTATTGTTAATGGAAACAATTTGTTAGAGCTTCGTTTTTTGTCACATTCTCTATATCATTGAAAAAGGTGCATTATAAATCACGATATTTTAAGTGATTTCAATGTGAAAAATAGAAATAAACTGTCATCGTAAGTAAATGCTGAAAGATAGTGAAAAGTTATTAGCAAATGAAACCAAACTACATCAGATAGCCACAAGTTTTCAGACAATTCAGTGAAAATATTTTTGATGATTTAGCATTTTATGATTCTCTGATAAAAAAATGAGTAGAATTGCTAATCTTGTGGGAGATCGATATCATATCTGCGGCAAATCAACGATCCATCAATTTGTCTTCATTTAAGACTCTTTAGCTTCTTTACTGCGTTTGTATGGCTTTAGGTCTCAAATCCTTTCATATCTTTTGCTAAATTAACAAAATTCTCTATTTAGTAAGTTTTACTTATTTATCTCGTTTTCACTTCATGTAAACCATATTATACTTGTTTCCAATTTAATTTATATCAAATTTCGTTATGAAAGTCAAACGTACACACTAAAATTTGATTTTGATCATTTAAAAGCAATAAATCAAAATAAATTACATATAAAACTTTTGAGACATGTAATACATATTTTAATATAGAAATATTTGGACAAGAATTATGTATTACAAATTTTAAATCTGCGTTTCAGGTGACTTCTATGAAAGCTAACTCATAAAATAAATTAACTCACTAATTTATTTTATGAAAATTTTAAACAATATTTCAAACAATTAAGTAATTTTTTGTTACGATTATTTTTCTATAATTAAAAATTGCCACGAAATAGATTCATATTTTAGATCTTTTGAACAAATAAGTTAGTTCTTTAATTTACAGAGATCACTTTCCTTTAAAGCATGTATTGTAACAAGCGACTTAAACAACTATAATCATTACTAACTTAGTTGAAAAATAAAAATGTCAGTGTGAAGAAAAGCTTTTTTAGAGTGAGGCTTCATTTAATAAATGATTTAAACATAAGCAGCTGAAAATAATCAGTAGGATTTATCAATTATAATTAAAAACATTAGTAAGGATAAAGTGAAGAGAACACTAACATTAACCTGAATCTTAAAAATGCAAGATGAAAATATGCTGGAATTAAATGAAAATATGCAGAAAATTATGTAATTTATTTAAATTTCAATCCTAAGTAAACATTTAAGGGGACACGATAACATTTGAACTTATTATTTTTTTTATATTTAAAAATAAATTTGTATCTTATTTAAATGTACATAAAGCATCTGTTTCAGGAAAAATTATTCTCAAATGAAAATATAATAATTCCTAATAATATAATAAATTTTGATATTTTTAATTAAAATTCTTTCACTGATTCTTACAACAAAGTGCAGAGAATATTCGATAAATTTTATTTTTCTATCAAAAAAACCTTAATAACCAATAAAATCGATACTGTAATTTTTTTTTTTTAAATAATCCGTCTAACTAAATTCTTAATCCTTTAACAGAAGTATAAAACATATTAAAACAAAATAAATTTAAAAAGTTCAATTACCTATAGAGATTAAAAAAACGTAGCCTTTTTAAATACTTTCCCAGCATAAAAATAAAAAATCTGTGAAACAGGGAATTAGTTTTAAATAGTAATTAAAGGAAGGAAAAAAATGAAAAATAATTTAGTATTGCATATATCATAATTTAAGTCGTATATCATTAAGTTAAATATTTGAAGAGGAGAATGCAATAAAAGTATCGACGAAGAAAATCCTTTCATGTCTTTTGCAAAGTTAACAAAATAAAATTAAATAAAGTTAAATTAAAATTATTTTAACAAAATAAAATTATTTGCAATAAAAAAAAGTTTGTTAGTTTGGTCATTTTTTAGAGTTGTGCCCTTTTAAATGTTAATATGGATGATTTTAGTAATCTTCAGTTAAAATCTCCTAGCGACTACATTTAACATTATTTTTAAAAACAACTTAAGCAACCATAATAACAACGTAGTAGGAAATAAAAAATATAATTCAATTAGAATTAAAAGTATTTTGAAGTAAACAAAGTCTTTATAGCCTAGTTTAAATTGAAAATCCTAACACAAAATTAAATTACAAATTTTCCTCTCCATCTTTCGCTTTCAAATGAAAAAGTCTATAATCCACTACCTCACTAGACCAGTTGCACAGGAATTGCGTTCAGGTTCTGCACAACCTTTTAACATTGGCGTGTCCAATAATTGCAATGGCGTTGCCAGAATCACTCATCATAAACACCGGTGCTATGCTCCACTGAATTCACCAGTAGAACAAAGAAGCGCAAAGGTTTTTCACACGACATTGAATACTCACTAGAACAATATGAAATCGCTTTCATAAGAGCGTTAACTGCAGTTGAACGTCTTTTGAGACCAAGAAGATACCACTGGCACATTATTGAAATGAGAAATGTGGCCATTGACACCGTTAATGACGAAAAGTAATATCGGTACATCATAAAGGTGCCCTGAACTTAAGATGAGTAAAGGGAAAAACTTTTGACCTATAGAATTAGTCATCATAGCTTTATATAATGAGAACTTTGACAAGGACTATTCGAGAGCTATTATGATTTGGAATGGAGATCATATCATGAGGGAATACATGATTTATCTGATGTTTTATAATTCAGCCCATTGACATCGAAGAGAGGTTGATAGTCGATTCATAGAAAGCTAACACAAAAGGGGGAAAATATTTTGCTGTTGAACATTAAGTTCAAGTAACTTTGCCATTAACAGTGCAAAGAAACAAAAGACATTCCTGCAGATAATAGTGTCTATTTTAAGTATCTTATTGAAAGTATTAAGCGTATATAATGACAAAGTTTTGAATTTTGTGTAACATAATATAATTCGTCCATGAATAATTTTCAGCCTACACTACATGCAAATTGATGATTTTATGAGGGTAAATGAGTGCTGAAAAGAAATCTATCATTCCAAAATCAAAACTATAAGATTATGGATTTAGATGGAATATAACGTATCGCCCTTATTAAGGAAGAAAAATAATACGATGCTGTATAGAAAGCATGTTAATTTAAAGATATGCGCGCTATAGGGGGAAAATATTTAAGAAAATGAGATCAATTGTAAGAGGTTAAGAAGCAATTATACATAATAAAGATCAAAAAGTAATTTTAAACAAATATAAGAATTTAAGTTAAATTCCAAAAGAACGAAGCGAGTATTGTTAATATACTAAGTGAAAGGATGATTGCATAGTTAAAAAGAATTAAAAAATTGATCAGAGAAGCTAAAGAATAAAAATGAATCTAAATTCAACTTTGAGAATTAATTTTTCCATAAAAAAGTGAAGATTATTATTAATGACCTTTTTTTTTTTCGGATAAAACATTGAGAGAATTAAAGCTACATAAAAATAATTAAAATAAATCAAAGTTACATAAAGATACATTTTTTTTTTCGTCATTTTTGTATATGAAAAACAGACAAGAACTTAATATTGCTAAAAATATAAACTAAAAAGACTAAATTAATAAAAATAAATAAAAGACTTTTTCATGGCTTATCAAAGTTTTAATTTGATATTTTTTATAATCTTACATTTAATGTCTAAATAAATAAGAAAGTATAAATTTATGTAAATAAAATATTGAAATTTTAAATATTGAATTCTAATGTAACTAACATAAGAAAAAATTTGCAGTTTAGATGTTTTTTTGTCGTCTTGGAATACGGTGAAGTGAATGAGAAAACAATATACTATTAATTAAAATAAGGCTAATGGCATGCATTTCAAAAAAAAAATTGTGTGAAGCATGCGAATATCCATTCACAAATTAGTTTTAAAAGTTTCAATAATAGTAGAAATTAGGAATTTTCTAAGCGAGAATATTATATGAAACGCCAGAAAGCCAGACTAGAATTCTATTATTATTTTTAATACCTGTATAAACAACGATATGAAGTTGATTTAAAAAAACCGTAGGCATTTTTAATTCAATATATTTTATGATATTCTTAAACCAATCTAACCAAGAGTTCTGGGAATAAATCGAAAAGATTAAAAATCTCTGAAATGAAAAGGGAATAAAGGGCTACTTGTTAACTGATGGAAATAAATCTCCATTCTCAGAAAGAAGAAAACTGAAGTTTTCCCGAAATTCAAAACATTCAAATCTTAAGACGTAAGACCATTATTTGGGAATTTTTCACCGCCCGCGTGTCAGCATCAGATAAACTAGTCTAGAGAAAACCAAGAAATCCATTTGCGTGAAGGGAGGCCTTTTTACATAGGCAGATGCACCCGTCATGCGACCAATAAGAAAAGCTTCTTAAGTACAGCAATTTGATGGGTGTCTTTAATGCAGCAACAGGGTGGAGAGAATCGAGACAATGATGATACACTCGGTGTGTTCTCGGTGGTTTCCTTTCTTTTGAACACATACATTGAATGAAACAGCCAAATTACTATCGTTATCAACAAGTAGACATTTTTAAATATTTTGCACTTTCTCTCTCTATTTTTTTTATAAATATTTCTGATAAATTAAACTTGAGAAAAATTATAAACAGCCTTAAATTTGTTAAATTTTAAAATTCCCTTTTAAATAACTTAACGTCTTAAAAAATCTGTGTTGTTAAATAATTTATTAAAACATGCAAGGTCCAAAGATGGACTTTTTGAAATTGGCAGCATTTGATGATTAAGAGAACATTGAATAAAAAAAGTATTTAAAAGTGTGCTTATTTTGTTCTTAAATATATCATATATGTTATATATTTAGTTTATTTTTTTTGTAAAAGTGTGCCTTTATATTCTCATGTTTCATATTCTAGACTTTAAAAAATAAATTAAAAAAATATTATGTATATATAATTTACTAAACTTTAGTGACTATAATGTAGAAATATCTAAACATATTAAAAAAGAATTAGTTATACAGAAAATCAAAATTTTAAAGCAATTTATAGAAAAAAATTTTAAAAAATTTCTGTCGAGATTTTCAATGCATCCATCTAAATATACATAGGCGAGTCGTAAAAAAAAAAAAAGGGGGGATGCTGACATACAATGGAATAGGTGTATTAAGGGAAAATTTATGACTCATGATTAATTAGATATTTATGAAATTCACGAATAGACTGTTATTACTGTTCAACATTACCACATTTAATTTTAAAGATAATTTTTATTGCCAAAATACTATTACATTTTCCTTAAGTTACAAATTTAAAAACGCTGAGAGAAAATCGCAACAGAACATTTGTATTGCCTTATACATATGACTCTTAATATAATAACAATGGCAAATAGTTATAATTTAGAGTCGTAAAACTGTATATAGTAATTTTCTTATTGTTGAACTGCAAACAAGAACCCTCGTCACCATTAAATAAGATTTACATAAGCGTTACCCGAGAAATTGTAGGAAGTTTATATACAAGTGAAATACTCATTTACATTCCTGCAGTTGAAATGGATTTTGCGCATCACCAACAATTGTATGCGATAAGGGATAACTGTTTCGCTTCACCAATAATGCTCTTTCTATATGCAACCTACAATGTAACAGCTCAGAGATAACATTCAGACATCATTTGCATTCTTCGAAGCCCCACAATAACAAGCATTTAGAAGAAATGCACAAAGTAAACATTAATGAACTCAAATAATCATTGTATGGTTTTATGCAAAAGCAAGGGATTAAAATTTTTTAGAAAGTGATTAGACTCAAAAGCAAACAATTATATTTTATTAGTTTAACTTTTTTAAAAGTTCTATGTACACAGCAATTGATCGATTTTCTTTTTTTTTAAAAAATTCATAAACTAAACTAAAATAAAGACGTCGGATATTAAACAAATTATACTTATTATTTGCTGACTATGTACTAAATTGAATGTCTGAGATAGCTTGAAGAAAAAAATAAAGAAACACCATTACTTTTGCCGAAATAATGTAGCAAAAAAAAAAAAAAAAAAAAAAAATTGTATGGAAGTAAGTCATCATTCAACTAAATGAAAAATACCTTTAATTATTAAGAAAAGACAAATCTATTTTTTTGAAGATTTAAATAAAGATCACTAGAAATTCAAAATATTCACAATAATTGAATAAATGCTTCATTCTGTATTTTTCTAGTGTTTTACAAAAATATATCCAAAGAAAAGTAAGCTTGCAACTATTGCCAGGATAAAAAAATTAATTTTTATTTGATTTATTTGAACAATAAACAAAAGTAAGATAATGTTTTTGTACTATTAAATAAACAGCAAATACACTAATATTCTAAATAACTTCAGTTATTGAAATATAATAAAAATTCGTACAGTAACAAACTGAAACCGATATTCATCATGAAGTTGCATTCACTTCCAAAAACTTAGCAATTTATTTAAAACCGAAACGGAAAATTTAAATTGCAACGTACTAATATCTTTTGTCTTTAGTACTAGAGACAAAAGACGAAATTTCGTGCTAAGAACAGGCTGTTTTTAACCTTGAATGAGCTACCATCATTATTTAATCCAAGAACTGTCGAAGCGTAAAAGAATGGAGACTGGCCGTCGCATCCAGTTTCTCGGTCCAATGACCACTAGCCATCTTCTGGATCCCTTATCGGAAGACGAACGGGATCTCGAACTCTGACCGAAGCCTCAGGAGATGCAATTAAAGATCTCGATGTCCAACGAAGCGGGACTCGTCAGGAGTGTGATAAAGTGCATGATCAGTTTGCCATTAGATGCCACAGAAAGGCATCTACCGCAACAACTAAAGTTCATCAAGCTTACAAATGCATCCAGGCAATAATGAACAAGTAATTGAGGAAAGTGTTAAGGGAAACGGGTTTGGATTTAATTTTTTTTTTTATATAGAAACCAAACATCCAATAAAAAGCTACTTAACTAGAATATACATTTTGAATTATGATATTCTAACCTAAAAATCCTAAAGAATAGCCAGTATTATTTTATTTTATTTATTTATTGGCGAGTATCTCGGTTTCATGAGACTAAAATCAATTATAATCTGTAGGAGAAACCTTCAATCAATTGCTACAACTTATTAAGTATAATTGAAGAAGTACTAATTTTTATGATACTTATTTTATTTTTAAGAAATATTAAACCTTTGAAAGGACATACCATTAATAGAAAGCAGTTCAAATATTTTAAGCCACTTATAACAGTTTTCACACTGAAAAAAAAAAAAAGTATTTTCTGACCTGAATGAGTTTCAAAATATGCTCGACTATACTAAATAAAATGTTTATTATCACAATATTTCCTTTTCTACTCGGAAAGCTTTTACGGCTAAAAGTAGAAAGTGTCTTACAGAATTGTTTAAATAATTATAAAGAATAATTTCACTAACCACAACCACCAACATAAAGTTAAAGATATAAAAAATAATACTCCAGACATTTGATAAAATAAGCTACAATTAAATGATTAAAAAAGACGCACACGTTTCGAGAAAAAGGTCTAATCAGTAAATCGCAAAATTACCTCCGTTTCGATTCCCTTGCGTAAAAACCACAAAAAGCAAAAGATAGTTTTAAAATGTACAGGAAATGGTAGATAGAATTCATCGAAACCAATCAACTCTTCTTGGTCAAGATTTATTAAGATTAGTGACCGAATTGCAAGGAATTGGTTCATCGAAGATGCATTTCTTCTTTAGAAAATAAACCTGTTTTAAATTCTTACACAAAACGGCTTCCAGTTCCATATAAGTTACCTAATGGGGTTTGATGACAGAAGAAAAAAATTTTGTAAGGCATGTTTAATTCAAAGTTATTTTTAGACAAGAATCTTAAAATTCCTTTGGCACTTAAAATACAAGGATATATTTCCCATTCTAATTTGTTCATGAAAGATTTAATGAGATGGCATCAACAAAGCAGAAGACCTCAAATCCTACTGATTATAAAGTTTGACAGATTATCTAGTGTAAGATACTTATGTATAGGATTTAAAATTAATGAAACTAAATTAAAGAAATAACCGTAATTTAAAGAAGTTTATTAAAAAATAAAATTATTAGAAAAAATAAAAAATTTTAACCTAAATAAACTGATAAATTTGCAGTACCTACAGAAAATATATTTATATTTTTAATATAATTTCGTTTTTAAAATTGCAATGCGTAAAGAAACTTTTAATCATTTCCAATGAAAATATGGATATATTTCTTTAAGTGAAAATCCTAGTTTATTTTATTTAAAAATGTGAAATGGTCCAGTTTCCCAATGTTAAATAACATATGTAGATAATAGCTAAAAATTAATGTTTATAGTATTTTTATGGATATGCATTCATTTTTAAACAAAAAATGCTAGAGACATTCTATTCAAGTATTTTATTTTTACTTTCAAAAATTTAAATGCTCAATTGTGTTGTCAAAGATTTAGTTAGGAAAAAAACTAACCACAGGAAATATTTGAGAGGAATTTTGATTTTGTGACTAACACGGAGATTTAAGTCAAGATATCTCAAGATAAAAATAATAATTCAAAAGTTTGAAGACTTCTAAATTCACTTTGCATATATGACAATAGAAAAACATATCTTGATTATTTTAAGAAACTTCTTATATTTAAATTCACAATAAATCTTTTAAAAAATTTAATTCTTTAAAGATCCTAAAAAAATCTTTCATTAATTCGAGAATTACGTAAACAACTATGATTTCATAATTATAAATGAAAATATCCTACTTATACGAATTTAGTATCCTACAACTATGAAAACTTAAAGCAACAACCCTTAATTATCGCAGTGCTTTCTTAATACATAATTGCTAAGTTTTTCTATGACTAACAAGGGAAAAACATTGGGCAAGAATTTTTCCCATGCACTTCATTGGGAAGTTTTAACACCCGCAGCTACGACAATATTTAAAGAAGGGCAACCGTGTTCAACGGAGCGTAACCAGTCGGAGGTCTACTCACGCTAGAAAGTCATCGGAACACCACCAGACAACACACTATGCATTCGAGATCTATTTTGTAACATCGGATGGGATCTGGTGTTGCGTGTTAGCAGAAAACAAAATAAAGAAGCTTTTCTTCAATTAATGAAGCAGCATGGATGATGCAGAGAAATGCATTCAACTGAGAAAATCTCCTCCCCTTGATAAAAGGCTTGCATAAACGTTTGCAACAGATGAAAGGAAAAGGTTTTGCCAAAATAGGAAGGAAGGCTCATTGATTTTAATTAGATATTAGAAGTAGACCGTCGATTGTGATTGATGAGGAAATGCATAATCTGAGTGTAGGGTGTATACATGTAGTCCAATGCATGAGAGATTTTGTTTGGAAGAAATCAATATACTAATTAAATATCCATGTTTCACTTCATGATTTTAAAGAGTCGAGTGATTTTTCAGAGGGAAATATAGAAGAAATTATGTTGATCCTAGATCAAAATGGCAAATGAAAAGGAATCATTGAAAATTCTCTAATACTATATTTCGTATTAGCTTTCTTAAGTTTATTTTCATTGGTGATGTGTTGATAGAACTTAAACTTGAATTCTTTTACAATTTTTATTAAATTTTGAAGTTCATTGTTATGAAGTTTTATTAGAACTAGTTTTCTAATGCATTATCGAACTATTAACAAAAACTATTTAATCACTTCAATAATTATACAATACCGAAACTGCTATATCCTGTTGTAATTGAAATCAAATCAAAAACACATTGTAGAAAATGAAGCAAAATGCATGCATGAAATGGTGTACTGACACTAATTTTTATAACAAATAAATCGTAATAATATTGTATTTGAGAAGAATGATAATGCTAGTTGTATGATCTGTAGTTGTATGTTTTCCAAAAAATTGCAATTTCAAAAAAAAGATACTCCACAATATCAAAATTAAAATAAATAAAATAGTCACGAACTTATCAGTTAAAGTAAATTAACTTTCACAAAAATTACATTTCTGGATTTTAATTGAATAATTAGATATTGTTCTAAATGCATCAACATTCAGAAATTGATGGATTAGCCACTAAAACAAAAATTTAAAAGACTCCTTTCTTTGTCAGAATCAAGCACGGATAATGAAATATATTCGGAATTATTCGATTACTAATTAAAGGTTTAAATTAAGTAATCAGATTTACTAATTAATTTAACATTTTGTTTGATATGCAACTAATTCACTATAAATTTAATGAGAAGTTTATTTTCCTGATTAAAATATTAATCGGAATTCTAATGATCAGAATAATGATCCTAACAGAATTTGACAGCACATTATAAAAACCAATTTTAATAAAATTAATGTAATATAGCGAGTATTTTTGAAAACTTTTACTTTTGAGTAAAATAATAAATATTTTGTATTGTTTTATTTTTGAAGTTAATATAATCTAGCATTTAGAAAGAAAAAAAAAAAATATATAGTTACAAGAACTGGATGAAAAGACACCAAAGACATCCACAAAATTCATAAAAAGCTATATTTATTTTATTAATTAATAAAATATTGAATAATTTTAATAGAACTTTAAATATTCCAGGGATTTCCTTCTTAAATTATTCCGTTTAATGCAAATAAATCTCAGCAAAGACAGTTGTTTCAAATGGTTATTAACAATACAATGTTTTTAAACAGATTTCTCCTCTAAAAATTATTTCTTGCACATTAAATTCTTCATATCCAACTTTAAAAAGTCAAGCTGTACCACTTTAAGAGAACAAATGATTTCAAACTCGTATAATGGTTTAATGACAATTATCGTTGATTTTCTTTATGCAAAAAATACTTTTGTGGTAATAACTCAATGAAACTAATGAAGATAATAACACTTTCAATGTCAAGATGATGGTCAAAAAGATGGACGTAGTCCAAACGAAATTGTTCACTCAGTAGTAATTATTTGACACTTGTAACAGTTCGAATTCGAACCATACAATTGGACTAGCATCATTACTGTGATCATTACTACACATCATTAGGACAGAGCAATATTTTTTAACACATCAGGGGGGAATTTTGAAAGCAAAATTTTAAAAGTAAATTAATCGGTAGAAAATGTAAAGATTTCAGTATTTTGATAAATTCTTCAAAATTGAGAAGTTTATTTTATAATCCATGAAAAGTAAGAATATTTATTACAATCGATAGTTCATCTAAATTTGAGATTCATTACAAAACAAAAATTACTTAATTTAGTAGAATTTGAAAAAAATTCTAAAATCGTAAATAATTTTAAGAATTATTTTTTTGTTTCATGCGAGGTTCCACAATATTGGATGCATGCGCATTTTTTTTGTTTAAATTCCAAATGTTTCATATTAAGGCTTAACATTGAATTAAATGAAACACTACATCTAAGGTGGTAAAAAGTTAGTAGTTTTAAATATGAATTTTTAGAACTTCCATTTTTTTAAATTTCCACCATTTTCAATTCTATTTTAATACAAACTTCTGGAATATTTGATACTGGAAAAAAATTAGCCCTTAAATAACTATTCAATTCCAAAGCAACCCAACAAGAATTTAATCCAGCAACAAAACAAAAAGCGAGAATGAAACGCTTTCAACACATGTTGAATTCTCTGATATTCTACTCTCAGTAATTCCAACCTGCAGTTCTACGAGGTTGTAATTAAGTAATCAACTAAAACCACAAACACTGTAGCATGCACTTAAAACACTGGTAGAAAAGTAGCATCGATTAGCTACCTAACAATGGAAATCCTGAGGACTCTTGCATGTCCTGAAACTATTCAAAGCACAGTGCAAAAAGAGTCGTTGAACTGAACTAAGAGGTCAGAGGCCAAATTAAATCACAGTTTCGCTTTTTTCAGGATTTTAGTGTGCTTACAGCTCCAGAGATCAGATTATAATACTTTAATTTATTAGTTTTTCAGAGTATTTACTGCATTTCTTTTAACTTCCAATCAAATGCAATTATCCCCAAATGTCCAACGAAGCGTATATTGAAAACCATAAAATTCGCTTCCTGAACTTCTACCTGGAATAAGGAAATTGAAGTCATTTGGTTACCAGTATTTTTTTTTTAAGAGAGAGCAAAACAGAAGTTCACTTCAATTATTCTAAAACAAACAGTATTTAAATACCAGCAGATGTAAATAAACATGAAATAAAATTTATTTCACTTCTTAAAATAGAAATGCAAATTTCATTATAGGTTATGAGAATTAGGATAATTTTGCTCTTTGTGATAAAGTTTTAATTTTGAGAATCTTACTAAGGAAATTTGATAATTTGATTGCAAATCAAAAACAAATTAGAGTAAAAATTACTTCAGTATAAAAATACGTTCCAGTCTGTATACATGAAGATTGAGGAAACAAGGCAGTCAAAAAACAAGCATATTTATGACAAATTTAAAAATTTTCAATTTCCAATGTAGCATGCAATTAATTAAATTCTGATATTTTAAACACAAACTTTTTCTTTAATTTTTTGTGTTGGTTTTTAATCACTATCTCAAAAATAAATTAAAATTTTTTTTTACTCATTTGATGTCAAAAATCCTCGAATACAAGAAATTATCTCAAATTAATATTTTTAAATAGTCATCAAAAGTGACAACGTGTATACTATGAACAGTTCACAGATGGGAAGGGGTTGAGGTATAACCTTTAAAAAAGTCCTTCTGATAGCCTGACTAATTGCTCTGCGTCTGCGCATCGTGCCAGAGAAAATCCAAAAACGCTCCTATTAAAGCACTGTCGAAGTGAGACTCTTACATATGCTATCACAATTATCGAATCTCCCAATTTCTAAAAACTGCGATTACAACACATATTGGTGGTAGATTCGAACAGTACCTTTCTACAGGCTAGCTTTTGCTCCCGTTACCACTGGCCATAAGTCAATTCTCTTATTATAAATTTAGGCTATCCCATTAAAAATCTTTGTCAAGATTTTAATAAACGATAGCATAATATTTTGAACAAGTTATTTAATATTTATTTGGAAAATTTTTAAAAACTGATCACAGTTTTTCATCTACTAACCTTTTATGAATGTTTTTAAAAAATGATGCTATATATCTCTAGGAAAAGTTTAAACAATACTTCAAGATTTTTTTTTGTTTTGTTTCATGGTTCATTTTAAGTTCTTGTGTTTTTCTACTTTCTGTTACATCGAAATGTAAACAATATCTGAAGGGGACTTTGATTTGCAATAATATGCAATAAAACCACATTAAAAACTTGTTTTATAAAGGAAAACTATTTTAGCAAAAAGTTGTTTGAGGATTTATAATTAAATCAAATTTTTAAAAGTTCACATTAACCAATGCCATAACTTGGTTGGCATAACTATCTTGCATAAATCAATCAAGACATTATCTTAAATAGCTGTATGCATACCAATAAATTTCCTGCTAACAAATTTTATCTTGAGAAAAATCTTTTCCTAACAGGTTTAAAAAATATATCAATAAATTGTTATAGTTTCACATAAATGTAAACTAACCAAGAAATAAAAAAACGTAGAAATCATATAATAATATTACCATATTTGGCTAAATGAATTTATTTAAATTATTTTCCTGCAAATACAGATTTGAACTACGAAATATGTTACAAATTCAGTTATTTTTAGTATTATTTTAAATTAAGTTTGGCCAGTAGGAATTTACTAATAAAATATTATAACAACAGATACAAATAAAATTTTTCTTCAGATTCTATTTTTTAAAAGAAATGATATTATAATAAGTGTACTTAAATTTTTATTAAACTTCTATATTATAAACATTTCTTTGTAACTTTAAATTGAGATCCTGAACTTTACAGTTTTTCAATACAGGCAGGGGTGAATGTGTTTCGAAGACTTGTTTTGGTTTTTATTTAGCGCATTTTATACTGCTGTGATTCGAATTATTTGCACATTCCTCCACTGCGACACAAAAAGTTGCATTTTCAGAAAAACCAATGTTCTGTAACGACTTGTTGGCATTATTTAGTGAACGATTTAAAACTTTGATTTCTGCAGACAATGTGTGTATAGAAACTTTATTCATTAGCACAATTTTTTTAATTAAAAAGAAATTAGATTTACCAACTTCGTTTATTTGATTTATGTAACAGCAAATAAAATTTCAATGTGTGAAAAATATATGCTGGATGTGTTTTTATTCACTTCATTCATTCAAAATTAGAGAAGTAGGAATTTTCGTGTACAAGTTTATTTTAACAGTTTCTCTAATTCGAATCTTCTGGACTTTTTTTTTCCCTTCATAGATAAAAATCTTTAACACTTGCAGGTGTTGAAGAGTGCTCAGCAAATGAGTGCTTTTAACCCCCTCCCCAAAGAAAGAATTTCATAAGTTACAAAAAGAAAATCTTAAAAATCAACGATATAAAGGATAATAAAAGAAACGAGGTATGGGGGAAAAAAAAATGGTTGAAGTCGTATCGCAATGAAAATCTTCAAGGTTAGGAGCACCTTTTCTTTTTTTTAAACCTAAATAAAGGTAAACGATAAAATCGAGTTCCCCTCCCCATAAAGTAGAATAGCTTTTCAAGATTTACACCATAGAAACTAGACATAAATGGGCGTCAGCAAAGAATTCAACCCCTCGCTCTACGAACGATGACCTGGACTATCCTCCCTGTTCTAACTAAGGCGTTGTAATTGTCGAATGGCAGTAAGGGTCACTCGCGTCCCCCTCTCCCCCTCCCGGAAACTAGCTCTGTTTAGCTTTCTGTATTATTCTTTTTTATCACGCTATTGCACAATATTTTGAACAACACGACGTATACAATAACCCATAAAAATGAAAAATCTCCGAAAAAGATTGTGGAGGTTTGTTCACGGAAAGAATTTTTTATGGTTCTATATTAACCTGAATGAGATTTTACGGAATTTGATTGCATTTTGTTTCCCCTACAAAATAGGTTATTTTCCAATTCTCGAATTTTTTTTTCATTGAAATTCAAATATATTTTAATCATAAAAATAATTACATCTTCACAACAAACATATAAAAGTATCCCTTCTCGTGTGAAAAACGGATCTATAGCTAGTAACCTGGACGGATGAAAAGGATTGCAAGCTCTTGTTCGTGGAAAGATTTTTATAAAATTCCATGTTGACCTAGATGGGATTTTACAAAATTTGATTCTTGTTTGATTTTAAATTAAAAGTACTATAGAAAATTCAGATCTTATCGATTCAAAATAAAAATGTTACGTATTTTCATCGAATACGAACCCAATCGAATAGTCCCCGAAAAGTTATATTTTGAATCAATATCAATTTATAACACTTAAATTTTGCAGAAGAAAATAGTACCTCAATTTAAATGTTTAAATTTAAATAATTTAATTAATCGAAATGTTTTTTCGATTTTCACCTAAAACGAGTTGTAAAGTCAAAATATTTTTCGTATTTTAGAATATAAATGATTATTTATTGCAAGCTCTTCGAAACGTATAAGCACGAAAGTTTTATTTTCTATCAAGCATTAATTTATTTCCAATACATTTTATTTAACTAACTAATTTAATTGTAAATGTCTCACAGCGAGTTTCAACGAATAACTTCACCAAATAATAAAAAAAAGGAGTATGACAGTGTAATGTCAATAACAGCTTCACAGCTTGTGAAAAATTAAGCTTTTTCCACCTTTTTTTATTTATGTAAACAAAGGGATTGTGGTTACTAATTTCATTAAAATATTGTAATTTTTAAATCCATTTTAAATCAGAAAAAAAAAGAGTTCGTCCTTCTACAATAATTTTAAAATTGTAAATATATATTAAATACAAAATATAAATCAAAGATGCATCTAATATTGCTAGTAAAAAACTATTGTAAAGAAAGTTTTCCATTAATTAAAACAAACAATATTTTATGACTGTATAACCTATTATCTTTTCGTTAAATAAAAGAGGATATTATTTGATGCAGAATTTAGACGCAGGAAACAAATTTAGGAGAATTTGATTCAGGTTAAGTATGCAATGCAATTTTCTTTGTTTGAATGAGACCATGAATTTTTAAAGAAAGTTTTTTTTATACAGTTTTTGTTGCGCCATCATTTATATATTGTTGGACTATTTTATTGCACATCGTTACTAAAAAGAGAGCAGGAAATCATGTGCTTAAAATTTAATGCTTTTATAAATTTGAATTGAGAAAAATGTTTGCCTAAACGAAAATTTATGATAAACATAAAAGCTTTCTCTAGCAAAAATATGCATTAAATGTGAACAAAAACATTAGCAGATTCATTAAGAAACACACAAAAAAAAAACTTTTAACTTACTAAAATGTATGAATTCATTTAAAATGATTGAAAACTAAATTTTCATTAAGTTATAAAAAGCCAACTAGTGACAGCAAATTAAAGCAAAATTTTATTAGAAAATGAATTTTTCAGAATACTATAGTTTCTTTTTTTTTTTTAATATACATCTTTTCATCTTATTTAAAAGTAGCCACTGTACTACAACATTAATTAGGTTTATTCGTAATTGCTATTTGTTTGACAATACAGCAGACTTATAATATAGGCGGAATTTACTATAGGGAAACCAAATTCAAGAATTTAACCAACCGTGATCTTTTAAATAACTAATTTAAAAATGCGAAAGAATTGTAAAAGTAAATTATAACTTAGAGTTTTGTACAGAAAAATATAATTTTACAATAAAAAATATCTTTTATCAGCTTAAAATATTAATAGAGCTGTCTTTCAAAATTTTATTGACAGTTTTAAGTATTCGTTTATTTAATTTCAATAATTTAAGTAAGTTAATGTTTTAAATTGATTTTCTCATCAATATATATATGAGAATTATATTCAAAAGTAAAATTATAAAAAGCCTTATAACAATATTTTTCATAGAAAATTATTTTTTAAAATCAATTCAGTTGTCTATAATCCATTTTATAAACATTATTTCCAGAATTTCAACTTGTATAGTTTTAAAACAACTACGTCGATTTTTGAGTAATCCAGAACATTAGTCAGTTGCTTTTATTTTTTAATAAAGGTTCGAATGCTTAAACTTTAAAAGATAACTGTAGAAAATAAATGGAGAATTAGCCATATAATATTGCTGAATTACCACACAACAGCTGAAAGAATTTCTATAAGAATTAAAAGTATGCTATTGAAAATCTTTAAGAAGTGTGTTTTCTTTATTTCAATCCTTAAGTTTAAACATAGAAACACAAATGAGACTTCCGAGTCGGCAGTAAACCTAAACCATGGCTCAGTGAATGCTTAAACAATAGGTGGAGGAAAAAAAAAAGTAAACTTGTATCAACGTAATTATTAAGCTGTTGATAACCCTTGATCACAGAATATAATATAAAGGTTGACTAAGACTCAATTTAAAGAACTTATAACCTTGGCGCACACATCAGTACCCGGACATTAGTCTTGAACGCTTCAGCGCATGCTCATTTGTTCAACAAAGGTCAATTCGGAGACCATGCACGACGAAATTATACTATATATACATGTATTTCTGTGGTGCTGATACGTAAATGATTCAACTGCATCGTTGCAAAGCAACAATGGTCTCCAGACGATGAATTTTTGATTTTACGACCGACTACCTTCGTGCTTTTGTAATTTGTCGCTAACGGGCAGGTCAAACTTCGTTAATGGCTGTAGAACCTGTCACATTCGGTGAAGCAATCCATTGTTTTTATGCTTGTTAGTTAGAAGATCCTCTATCAAACAGCACATGCTTATTCAAAGTGGAACTTTATCTAGATCAATTTCAATTCAAGATTTTCACAGTTCGTGCCATGTAAAAAGAAATATATTTCAAAAACTATGACTTTACAGATACGATAGCTGTCCAAAATGCCAAAAAAGTTTAAATGAACCAGCAAACAATGCAAGTTTTTGCATGACTATGCTATTTATAAAGCTTTTGCATCTAAAATAGAAGCATGCAGTCACTCTTCACGAAGAATATAAAGGAAAACTATTAGAAATAAGCCATTGATAATATTAAAAAGGCAAATACACGTGCTGCCAGGAGGCCTATTGCATACAAAGTAGACAGAAGTAGAAGCACAAGGTCATTGCATGAAAAGAGTAATAATTCATATTAAATAATTAACTAATCAACTCATGGTTAAATTGATTTAATAAATAAATACGAATATTTAATCAAAAGGATTACATTTAAACACCAATTCAATTGTTTACAAATTGTTATTTAAGAAACGAATTCACATTTACTCTATTCTTGCCGATAAACAATTATGTAGGCTTTTATAACTAGACAATTATGTAATAGAATAAAGAAAAAAAGTTTTCAACATACTGGTCAGATTAAGATTTTAAAATTAATATTCCAATATCTAAGTAGACATTAGCACCAGCCTCTGAATATAAAAATTCTCACAATTAACAAAATTTCACTGTTAAAGGAAGTTAAAAAGATGAATACGAACAAATTTTAGTAAATTTGTGAAAATAATTAGAGTTTTGGGTTAATCATAAAAGCTTTATTAAGACGAAACAAAAACTAAAATAAGATAAAAAAAATAATCAATTAACATACCATAATTTCGAATACAACATGTAATAAATCATTTATTAAGTTATGGGCATCAGTTGGCGAAAATATTTTATAAATAAAAAACATTATAATGTGTTTCTCACAGAAATGTAAATCCTATTAAAGAATTCATAAAAACTTAAAATATTTTAGTATGCGCTAGACTGCATGTCTGCAGATATAGTGCATGCTTGATGAAAGATCGTAAAAAGCTCGAGAAAAAAAAAAAAAGAAAAGAAGATAAAAAATCTAAGGAAGATCCTTTATTTGCAACTTATCTTACAAGCTTCTAAAAATTGAATAATAAAGAGAAAATTTTTGCATTTTGTAAGTGAAAAAAACTTCCTTTTGAGTTCCGGCTAGCTAAAATGAGTCAAAGTATTTTGCTCGAAGACTGTCAAGTTAAAAAATGCACATAAACAAAAATCGTGGTTTCTTTACTTTGCATTTAAAACAGTTAGACCGTATCACTTCAATTGATACGAAGCTTAAATAATAAAAAGAAGTCTAATGATAGGGTTTGGCTTGATGAAGATTCATGGCGTTTGAAAAAAGGTGGTAGGACAAAAAAATTCTGTAGTCGGAATT
This sequence comes from Caerostris extrusa, assembly GCA_021605095.1. Lineage (NCBI taxonomy): Eukaryota > Metazoa > Arthropoda > Arachnida > Araneae > Araneidae > Caerostris > Caerostris extrusa. The sequence goes on from BPLR01002149.1 coordinate 83,350, forward strand.
AAAAAACCATTTTATCTACCAGGAAACAAATTAAAGGAATCATCCAGGAAGTAATCAATTCTCCAATGATTTGTTGTTCCCACAATAAGATTGGGATGAAACAATTAAATACTTCTTTAACTTCACTTCTTTTTGTTAACTGTTTCAAAATTTTTAAAAACACAAAGATACGCTAGTTCTATAAATGTAACATAGCAATAGATTAATCTTTCACTTATAACACGAATATTTTCATTTCAAAATTTTGTTAAACGGCAACAAATCGTAATATGTTTCCTGTAATTTCTAAATTTGTTTCGTTAATTTGTTAGCAATTTTACATAATTCACAACAATTCAAACAAAAACATTCAATAAATACTAATCAAAAAATAAACAAGGGAGAGTTTAATTAAGAAATGTTACTATATAACATATGAGAAACAGGCACAGAAATTCTTCAAACTTATTTAAAAATAATACAATTTACATTAAGTACATTAATATCATACGAGAGAAATAAAAGAAAATACGAAATTTAATTGATAAGTTTAATTAGATTGAATTTAACATAATTTTTAATATACCATAAAATAACTAAAAAAAAATATTCCAGAAATTATGTTATATCTGATTATGAAGTTCATTTGTGTTTAAATATACATAAGTCAAATTTAAATGAATAAATTGATTAACTTAGTACCGAATGAAAACAGTGAAATTAATAATTGCATACCAATTTATCATTAACAATATTATACTTATAAAACGCTTCAATAAGGTACCATATTTGAAACGTTGCAGCACGTTTTAACGATATCGACATTAATGAATAGTTTGCATATCTTTAATAAATGGAAAACGATACGATACGATACAATACAATACGAGCAAATTTTTTTTAAAAAGGCTTGTTTTATTTTGCTTAACTAAAAGAACTTTGAGAATAATATTTTTACAAAAGCATGAGAAAAAATTGTTTACTAACACCTAATATAAATGCATAATAAGCTAATCGATTTCAAGTTTAATCCACTTTAGCGGCACGAGCCGCCGTAACTGTTTTAAAAAACAAGTAGATTCAATGGCGACTGTGAGACAGATCCGACTTGGACTGCGTGTAAGAGTTTTAGAGTTTTCTTCCGTTCATTAAGAAAAGAAATAAATACCCCTAAGAATCATAAGTATTGAGGTAAGTCTAAGGAAGATAAGAATTATGGGTCCTTTTTTAAAAGGTAGTCACCTTTCCCTGTCAGAACTAACATCGTAGTAAACAAAAGGTCAATAGTAAGTAAAATTAAAAAACTTAACAAGCATCAGAAAATAATGAAATTGAACTGCTTTCGTGGGTTGGTCAAATCAGTTTTATAATAATTACTATAAAATAGACTCATGACATTATAGAAACAGAATACAATTATTTAGTTTCGCAATGTTTCTTTAGTATATTAAAGCGCAAATCTATAACAATTCCATATTGTTATGGAATTAATTTAAATACAAGCAAAATAATAAATCTTACCTGCATTAATAATAAATTTTTAATTTATTGTTCTCCAATTTCGTGAAGGTTAAATTAATTAGAAGCAGATATCTGAAAAAGAAAAAAAAATATTCATTAAAATACAATTTCCAAAAGACATTTTCCATTTTTCTAAGACTTACACAGCTCAAATATATATTAACATAAATCCAAAAATTTTATCAATTAAAATATAGTTCAAGAAATATTAATTAGAATGTCATAAAAGTTTGGAAGTTTCATTAGTTGCATAAAATATTTTAATCGTGAATGATCATAAGAATTTCATTTCTAAAGTTATAAATTTTTTTAAATAATTCGGGTAAAAAATTAGTTGTCATAGTTTTATACACCAAGTAACGAAGATTTGTATAAGAATATTTCAACTTACGCAAAATTTCTAGTCTATTAAAACTTATTTTGTAAATCACAAAATGTATCAAATTAAAATTATATTAGTGTATATTTTCAAAATTATGAGCGAAAAGAAATCCCATTTAGTACTAATGTCATTTGAATCCTTAAACCAAACACACACATAAATTAGTTGGCATTTTACTTTATTAATAACGTATATTTAGAACAATTAGTTAATATATTGTATGATATGCTAAAACTAAAATATTGATTTTTTTTATAACATTTTTATTTAACAAAAAAAAAAAACTTTTTGTAAAATAAATTATAGAAATTCAATTTAAACATTTTTACGCATACCTGGTGAAATCTGAAAGGACATTTCTAAGAAATGCTATTAAAAAATTTTGAACAAATGCAAAGATAATAAACTAATTTTTTTATGATATCATCTCAAATCTGTCAGTATTAATTCAGATTAAAAGTTATACAATTTTCTACAAACAAAATGTTATTAAAATACCATTGGATTGAAATGTACCTTCATATTATTTATATTATATACCCATTTGTATTTCGTTGGGTTTTTTACAATCGATAATCAAATGACACCAACAGTGTCGTTTAATACAAGTTTGTAATTAAAATTCGAAATAAGAAGGTAGGTTGTGTTATGTGGAACAAGGGGCCAATTTGGTGAACTTGCGCCAAACAAATGTTACCGAAAGATCAGATAATAAAAGTTCAAGAGTTTAGAAAATGTTGCATAAAATTTTCAGTAGAATCGGTTAATTTGAATAGAATTCAGTTAATGCAATTCTTCGTTTTTAAAGATGTGATTAAATTGTCTGCTAATTGTTTAAAAATTACTCAAGCAAGATGATTGATTACACGTTCTTTTTCAAAAATTAAAAGTTCTTTGCTTATAATAAGAAAGCTTTTAATTTTCGAAAGTAAAATATTTCTAAATATTCGAGTAATTTTTCCTACATAAGCAATCAGCTGTATTCGAGGCAGAGCTGTCCTGCTGCCGAAGTCAATTCGTTTCCACTGTGCGATCAGTTTTTTTTTTTTTATTATTATTATAGATCGAATGGATAAAAGAAATTCTGACAAAAATATTCAAATATATGTCTAATTTACGCCTAGAAAATATTGGTCTAATTAACTCTCGGAACGCAAAACTGTGTAATTCAGATGAGATGAGACTTTTTTTAAAAACGAACAAGTTTAAATTTAGAAAATGAGAATTTTCATTTTTTTCAATCGGTTTAATTTTTTTCGAGACAAAATTTGAAAAAATGAAAATACAGAAATGAAATTTACAGAATGAAAAATACAGATCAATTTTGAGGTTATATAAGTCCATTTGTACTGTTTAACAAATCATTAAATATCTCAATATATCAAATGAACATACCATTTTTAAAAGTGTGCTTTTTGGTTCATTTTTTGCATTTTCGAAAACAACGGTATAAACGAATTTCCTATCACAACATTAATCTAACCAATAACAATTGTTTCTTATATTGCTTTCTTTCAATTTTTTATTTCAAAATTATTAAAGAGAATATATTAATGCAATAAAACTCACTCGGACAGGAAATTTAAATTGACGATAGTAACCATATTGCACCGAAATCAGTGAATCAATATATCGAACAAGGTTGAAAAGCTATCATGTGTAGACATTTGACTATTTTTAAACATCTTTAAAAAAAAATTAAAAAAAAAAAAAAACAATCATTTATGATTTGCTAAACGTTCCTGGATAGAATGCATTTTCAGTAATTAAAAATGCAGGTCCCTTTTAAGAAATGTAATTGTTTTTATTTTCTTAATATATACATATATTGAAATCTAATGCAATTATTGTTTGTTTTCAACAGTTCATATAATAAATTTATGCTGATTTGAAAGAAGCATAATCGTAAATGCATTCTTCCTTACTTTGCTGCTGTCTCAAAAAATATAAAATGCAATTGCAAAGGTAGTTTAACTACAAATTTTTATTTATATATAAATATAACCGAAAAATATTAAAAATCGATTTAAATATATTTTATTAATTTACCGTCGCAGTTATCATAAGTTTAAAAGCAATGAAATCTCAGCTGCTTAAGAAGATGTAAAGTTTCAATGTGGAATTTAGTACGAAATAAAAAATGCTGCAATTACACAATTTAAATTATTTAATAATCAATATTCGAAACCTTTAAAATATAAACCCAATACTTTCCATTTGTGAGAATGTGATAATTATTTTATCATTCAATTTAAAAGTTTTTTACTTTTAACAATACAAAAAATGTAAATTAGATATTTTGGAATGCAAAATTTTCAGTAAATGTATAATTTTTTTATTCACATTTTGTATATTTAAACCACTTTAATAAATATAGTTATCAATTGAAACATCAGAAATTATAAATAATGCTTCATTTTCAACTTCAATGCTTTTTTTAACTTTACAAAAAATAAGAGCAACAAACTTTAACGTTAAGCCTTTGAGAAATTACTGAAACCATTCACGAATTTTTGGAAAAATAAAACGGAAAAAAAATATCTAGAATTAGTTAAAAAGAGAAGTTCTTACGAATTTATTTGTATTCTTGTATTAACTCTATTAGAAATAATCTATCGAAATAAATTCTCTGTTCTAAGTATTAGAATAAAGCTAAAAGTAAAACTAAAATGATATTTAATAATTCAAGTAAAGTATAAGAAAGTTAATCAATTTATTAGGTAATAAATACAATTTGATTTAAAAGAATCACGTAAATCAACATTTAATAAGAATACAAAAAGTACATTCTAATCTCATTACAGAAACATTGAGACATTTATAAGGAAGAACAGAACAGTTCATAAAGAACAGACATGGATTAAAAATGGACAAATCTTAATAAAAACGCATCATAAAGGATTTTATCTAAAATAGGAGTTATATATATTTTCAAAAATAGCGTAAATACTGCATTTAGATTCCAAAGCTCTTGTGATCTTTTATAATTTCTTTTGTTATTAGAATCAAAGTGATGCGGTTGAATGGTCAACGGGTCAAGCGAAACCTCTCTGTGAGGAGCACTTATTAGAGCATTTGAAAAGAAAAAAAAAAGAGACATTGCAATGCTAACAAGTTTTTGGTCGAAGATTTTTTATTATTATTATTATTTTTACTTTTTCTCTTTTAGGCTATTTGCTATGAATTAGCGATGACCTGAAAACATTAATAAGAGAGAAGAAAGCTTCGAAGCTTTGTTTCGCTTTTTTCCTTTGATTTCTCTCTCATGGTACGATCAATAGCTTCAAGTTATAGTTAACAGTTCGGTTTACGAAATATTCGCTATTATTGAAATATCGCTACTCCGAAAAAGAATAAAAGCTGCCAAGGAAACAGATTGAGCAAAAAAAAAAACACTGGCACAAATTAGGATCTTTAAAATAGGGTGCAAAGTATTTACAAAACGGTATTTTTCCTCTAATGTAAACCGTTCTAAGAGAATCGTGGTTTCAGTTGTAATGTTTGTCAAAAACAGTTTAAAAAGCTCGAGAAGAAAGTTTTTCAAAATAATATTTTTATGCATATCTGTTTCATTTAAAATTATTTTACTGAGAGTGGATCTGAGAAAAATCTCAGGTTTTGTTCAATGAATTACTTTTTCCCATAAATTTATCATGAAAAATCAATTCTGGATTAATTGGCTTGTTTTACCAAACTTTTATTACATATAGACAAAGAAATTTTGGAATAATAAAATGCATAAACATTTAAAATTTCATATTTCATATAATAATAATTTAATATATTGATAATATATTAAATTATTATAATTTAATATATCAATATATAACAGTTAAAAGACTTTTTACAAATATTAAATAGCAATACGTA
>BPLR01002150.1:0-72995 GCA_021605095.1 Caerostris extrusa
ATCAAAGGACAATAGGAATAAAAAGAAATTGAAAGGGCTTTCTTTCATTTTAAAATCATAGCGTAAAGCACTATTTTGAAAAAGTTTCATTTATTTTCTCTTACAGACAATATTAAAATAATTAAAAACTCTATGATAATTTGTATGAGATATAGATTGTGAGAGCTTCTCTACTTTTCGCATTTAAAACGTTTTTCTAAATAGAATGATAATAATAATAATATTAAAAAAATTATGTATATATACTAAGACTATATATGTATATCTTTACTCCTTTTCTATCTAATCAATAAGAAATCAATCTTAAAGCTTACTTATCTCATTCACAAAGTAGGGAGATAGAGAGTTGCTATGCAGCAAGACTCTTCGCTAAAGTGGCAAATCTTCATGTTCGTCTGAATAGAGATTCAATAACAATTCAACCACTGTTTTTCAAAAATGTTTAAAAGGCAAGAAGAAAGATCCAATGCAAGAAAGAAAGTGGGTTTACAGACAGTTCCTCCCAATTTACTCTTCTATTCATTTAAAGTCGGTCTGAATTGTGTTAACATGGACTTCTATACAACTTTCAACATGCACCTTATTTGTTTTTTTATTTTAACGCAAACGCAGCGTTCCGCAACCTAGTTATGCCTCCGAAGTTTACCATTGTAGGATCAAAGCAGCGATTTGCACGCTTGAATGTTTACAATTGCCGCTTTGGATGCTTGCGACTGAAGAGCAGCTATGGATAAGCAGTCTGATGAGTTTTGAAATCCTTTCCCTTCTCTTTATTCTTATTCCCCAAAGGATTTTACGTCCCATAAAAATTTGCTCTTCCCCTACATATACGTTCCTTTTCTAATAAAGAAGGAAACGGATTTAATAACCATTCCAAATAAACAGTAAGATAATTATATTTGATTTAATATGCAAGCGAATTAAATCTTGATCGGTTGAACCTTTTTTTGGGTTTGTTTGGTGTTGTTTCATAAAGTTGTGGGTTGTGCTGTGATTATTGCTCCTTTGACATGTGTTTAGAATTTGCGCTTTAAGGAGATACAACAAAGCTTCGTTGTCTACAAAATGATATTGTTTTCAAAATTATGCTTTGAGTTTATGTATTTTAAAAAATTTGCTCAAGAGATATAAGAAACTTGGTTGATCTCAGAAAATGAGTGGTTGTTGTAAGTTATTCTTTAAGAAGTTATGTATTTTAAAATTTGCTTAAGGGATATAAAAAAAATTCGTTGTCCACAAATGGTATTGTTTTAAGTTATTTTTCTGGAACGTTTTTTTATGCTATATTTTTATGTAAACCGCTAGATTTTCTATCCTTAAGTATGCAAAAATGTTTAGGACAATGCAGTTTTTAAAAAGAAAACATAATTACTTCGTGTTGTCAAGAAGTAAAAGGTCATTCGCAACCCTTATGACACTTGCAAACAAGAAAACGATGAATTCGTCAACTCATTTTTACGTTTCTTCAAATGTCTAGATATGAAGCATGAGCATTTTGAAGGGCAACCCATTTACGTTTACTGATATGCTTAAATTTTAAATTTGACGCACAATATTTGGTTGTGGTATGCAAACATTTTCTAAAAAAAAATGCTGGATTATACTTAACGAATCTTAAATATTTTTTTCATTTTTTAATAATCGAATCTCATTGTGTCAGATTTTTAATTTATATTATCAAAATAAACACACACACAATATTTCTTAAGTGTATTTTTAAAACTGTTGATGTTCCAGGCATAAAGTGGGGATTTTTGACTTATGATTCGCTGCTCTTTATAAACAGGTCTGCAGCATTATTAATGTTATCAAGTGTCTGTGAGGGATCTGCTATATTACACCCATATTGTACCACCCCAACCTAGGGTTAGGTGGTACAATGTGTGGTTTAGTTACCTTTTTTCCTTCCCTCTCGATCTCTAGGTGGTATGATGGCAAATTGGCTAGCGCCCTGGCCTTTGGTACCATAGGCTTCAGGTTAAAATCCTGATGGTGACATGGATGTTTGTTAGTAGTTCAGAATCGATTTAAACTGCTAGGTATGTTTAGCCCTAGTGTGCTCAAAATGACCGTAGTTTGGTTTGTCACTCTACGATGTTTTGCACACTTTGGAAGCTAACTAGACCCGGACCTACAGCTAACATTAGTTCAAACCACTAACAAACATCCACGCTCCCTGCCAAATTCGAACTGAAGCGCAATGATACGCAAAAAGCAAGCAAAATGACCATACAGTGACACTGAAACCAAACCAAACCAAAATCTCGATCAAAGTATCCAACACCCGCATAAGTACAATGGATTAGCTTCACATAAATAAGTTTGATTCAAATTTGACCATTTAGAAAATCTGATGCACACTTTTCATAAGGCGACTTCAAGACTTTTATATCAATGCAGAAGGAAACAGAATTAAATGTACTAGTATTGCATTTTCAATATAAAAATTTATTTCAAATGCAAAATTATTATTTTTACATTGAATAAAATTTGTTACATCAGCATAAATCAAATTGCCAATCAGCAAAATTATTTTAAGAATCATAAGAAATGCATAATTGTTGCATTTCCGGGTGCGTCTTTCTTTGGCACACTACAAACAGAATGGTACACTCATTCGAAAAGCAGCCACCCCATGTGCATTTCCGGAGCAGAGCCTATGCAGCAGACTTTTGAATCAAACTGGATACAGCACTGAGCTGAAAAATATGAACAACACAAATGTTATTAGATTTTTTTAAGGTTATCTGAACAAAGAATATACACATAATTGTTTGGTTTCTTTTCAGTTATTGCTTTTATACTGAGAATAATTCCAAGTAGAGATTTAATTTGAGAATTGAGAATAATAATAGTATAGGATGCAAAGAACTGAAACTTTAGAAAGTTGGCGTCCAACAGCAATCTTGGCACTGTATTTTGATATTAAGTTAACATTGTTTGAACAGCAAAACAAGAGAATTCTCGAAAATCCTCCATCATTTATTGATTTCTATGAAAGGATCCCACAGATGAGTTTTGGACAAATTGGATTTCTGACTGCTTTTATTGATCTAAGTAATGTCAGATTCGTTTGAGCTGAAGCTTTGAATTATGGTACGTTTACCTGATTTTTGCACATTTAGGCTTTTTTTGTTGTTGCTTTTGGCTACTTGGCTCGTTATAAATCTTTATTTAATCTAAATATTTATTATCAGTTCATTAAAATATAGCTTTTACATTAATTTCTTAGGAAAACAGTAAAAAATAACTTCTACCCTCTTTTAAAAATAATCTGTATATTAAATGATGTCCTATCCAATTGAGTAGGCGTTTAGTTTCATCATCGAGTGACATTGTATTCGTGATAGGAATTCCTTACGATTTGGAAAAACTCCCTATAACGACATAATTTTTCCATAAAGATCCAGGAAAAATGTTGTTACGTGTACCCACATCAATATAATCGTTTTGCTATGTGGAAAGAACTTGATAGTTGACATTGCAAACCGATCTCCTTCTTAATCTGGTATTTAGTTTCTTGACAATAGGAAGAGGAACATTCCCTGGAATTAAATCAGTCAGTTATAATTCTTGATGTAAACACTTTTGGCTGGAGTAAGTACTGGATCAAATGTCAATCACACATTCAGGCGTGTAAAGGGAATGATTTGCTTTTCTCGCAGAAAATAAGTAACGACGGTTTTATCTTCCAGTGATTCGTTGCCAAAGCGGAATATGTGGTAGAAATTTTTTCTATTTAATTAAATCTGAATCGTATGATTAATTTTTGGCATCACTCAGCAACATTTGTGGCTAGTTTATACTCATCAAACAAAAAGCCTTGTTGTCCTTCATGACTTGAAATGTGAATCCATGCCACCTGAATTTTAAAAAATAGGAGACTCATATTTATTCCGCTGTGTGTCACCATTTCGTATTTGTAAGTCATTGATCAAGTGAACTTAAAAAGTTACTCTTCAGAAACAAAGTGTACCTCCAATGGCATCCTGTTTCGGACAGCAATTCCATTTGCCGTCGTCCTTCTTGCAGCAGTCGGTAGCAGGACAAAGATGGAGCTTGTCCTCGCACATCTCGATTCCCATTTCCTTGAGGTACTGATTCAACTTCATATTTTTTGGGCAAAGGAACATCTGGTTCCGCAGACATCATCTCATCTGAGGGAGAAATCGAAGGAAATGTCCGGTCATTTATTGCCGCCTGGGCAATGAATACACACGGCAAAGCTATATATATATATATCTTCTTCAATGGTACCACGACATCCCCATGATGGGTGAAGTCCTTCTGCCTTCTGACAGATTGGGATATTGCTTTCTTTTACGGAGTAAGTGTATCAGTGTGCCTACCCCAACAGTCATATTATACCGGTACCTACTGTTCAAAGTGGATCCCGAACCAATATAACATCCATCGTACAGCCAGGATAAGAAACGCGAAACCTGTGGTACAGAGCGCTAGTCCCGCATCCATTAGTATATATATATATATATGTGTGTGTGTCAGTCCAGTTTGTCCTTTTAAAAGATTTAAGTTCGCTGACATTGTGTATTTTGTCGCTTTATCAGGAAACCTGGTCAGTTTTCTTTTTCCAGACAGGATATACAAAATGGTCATCTTTAGAAATCCTGTACTGGCATGAAGTACAAAGTCGGAAATTGACTCTTTTAATGATGGAAAAAAATTATTCTACAACTCACTATTAATTCTCGCCTCGAAAAGATTTTTTAAAGAAGATTAGAAATAAATGGCTGCTATTGTATGCTATGGCTGCTATGCATTTTGCTCAACAAAAAACTAAATATTCACAGGATGGATAATAGTGTATTTTTAATAATGGCTTATAAAAGAACACTTCATTATTAAAAGAAAACTTCAAATTTAAAAAAATTATGTAGGGTTTTTAATCATTAACATTGTAACTTTTAGTAGTCAATCGATTAATGCAATTTTTTTTTAAACATTTGCATAAAAAATTATATATTTAATTCAATTCAGAAATAATTGAAGCCGAAAATTATACATTCTCTTAATTTATTTCATGCAATAAAATTGAAAAAAATTTAAATATAAGTAAAAAACTAAAAACATTAATATTAAACTTTTTCCTTAAAATTTGTAACTATATATGCTTGAAACATTATAACTTTACATTTAAATCATTGCATTAATTACAAAATTATCTTAACTCGTCATTTTTAAATTGTTTTTATTCAAATTTTTAAAATGAAAAAAAGTTATGTCCGGTAATTAAATAAAATAGATGTTATGTCTAATTATTTATAAAATTTTCAATAAACAATATTTTCAACTATACTCACTTTGGCAGTGCTATGAAAGGCCTATCCAACTAAATGAATAACATTCTGAAAGAAAAGAAAGCAAAATTGATATGCATAATGATATGAAAACATGTAAATCCATCCTTACTTTTAATAGCCTTGCAGGTTTCAAATTTATTTACAGTTTAACTTGTTTACTCTATTATGTAAACTGTGCACTATGTAAAATAAAATTATGTATAAATATCACGAAGCAGTCTATTTGGACATCAGACATAGTGATGTTGATTTACCTTGGTGTTACTAGAGATTGCTCGATTAGCACGAGTCAGCGTATGTAAATAATAAGAAAAACTGAGTTGGCTATTATTCAGTTTCAGTTTACTTTATTATGTAAATTGTGCATTATATAAAGTAAAAATTATTAATAAATATTACTTAAAGTAGTCTATTTGGGCGTTATACATTGTGATGTTGATTGTTGATTTACTTTGGCTCTGCTCTGACTTGTGATCCTTTTACTCAAGGATTACGAGTCAGAGCATGTAAATCATAATAAAAAAACTAATAAGTAGGCCATTATTCAATGATCCTAATGAAGAGTTATGAAAGGCTACCATTGTCGATAATTGACTCTGTCGAGTTTCTGTTCTCATTTTATGATGTTAGAGTAATATCTTTGTACTTTGTTACTGATTCAAACAATTTAATCAATCTTTATTAATTAATTAATTAATTGATTAAACTTGCATTTATTATTTTTTATAAAACCCTGTGTTTTTTTTTAACGTGATGTTTAACTTTCCTGTAAGTCTACAAACAAAAAAAAAACAAGATCGGAATTCGACAATGTTATGATTAAGTTGTCCAACTCGTAGCTAATAGTAATAAGTGCAGTTATGGGGCAAAAGGGCTCAGATTGGTATCTACTGGGGCGTTTATTACACTTACTGCTTTGGGAAATGACGAGACTTTATGACGATTGTTGCAGAGTGTATAGGCGCCACATATCCATGGCCAGATTGCCTTGTTCAAGTTTCCTGGGTTTACTTTCACATGAAAAGCAAATACAAGACAGTTACGCCTAACAGAATTCCTCCCTGAAGGCGATGGCCCTTTTTATCGCCCTTCATAGGGCTGTTTGTGCAACCTTTGGGGCTGTGCTTTTATTAACTATTGGGTTCAATCTTATTCATTAGTCATTTTTACTTTTTAACTACCTTATTTATCGCATTCTCATAATTTTAATATTGTGTTTTTGAATGGTAGTTAAAATATAGAACTAAAAGTTGTCTCGTTTCAATATGACTTTCTTCAGAATATAAATTTTCTAATTCTATCTTTAAAAAAACCTGGAGATATAAAAAAACTGGATTTAAAAGTCAATAATATTAATATTGCAGATTCAGCATGTCACGTAGAAATAACTTATTTTATTTTGAAACGAAAGATTTATGTAAGAAGAAAGAAATATTCAGAAAAATTATTTAAAATAAGAAATCATTAAAAATAATTGCACTAGAGCAGACGTTCTTAATTTTAATAAAGGGAAATTCGAGACCACACAGCATAATATTATTTTTAGATGCATAAAATGAAATTCCAAAGTAACTCTATTACATTACAAAATTAAAAAAGATTATATAAAGTTCTATATTTATAAGATAGCGGGCACCCATTAACATTTCGGCGGCACTCATTAACAGACCAACTAGTTTCAGAATGATTACTACTTTTACTATTTGGTGTTAATACTTAACTAATCGATGTTAGTATGACTACTACTTTACTAATTGGTGTCAGAATGACAGTTTACAAATTTTCTGAATGACTGCTACTTTACCAACTGGTGTCAGAATGACACTTTACTAATTGATTTCAGAATGACTACTTCTTAGTATTTTAGAAAAAAAAACTTTAGAAAAAAAAGCTTGTTTTTAAAGTCAACAATATTCATATTGCAGAATTAGCATGTCACGTAGAAATAAATTATTATTATTATTTTTTATTTTGAAACGAAAGATTTGTAAAGAAGATAAGAATAATCAGAAAAATGATTTAAAAAGAAAGAAATGATTGGTGTCAGAATCACGCTTTACTAATTGATTTCAGAATGACTACTACTTTACCAACTGGTGTCAGAATGACACTTTACTAATTGATTTCAGAATGACTACTTCTTAGTATTTTAGAAAAAAAACTGGAGAAAAAGCTTGTTTTAAAAGTCAACAATATTAATATTGCAGAATTAGCATGTCACGTAGAAATAAATTATTATTATTTTTTTTTTTTTTTTATTTTGAAACGAAAGATTTGTAAAAGAAGATAAGAATAATCAGAAAAATGATTTAAAAGAAAGAAATGATTGGTGTCAGAATCACGCTTTACTAATTGATTTCAGAATGACTACTACTTTACCAACTGGTGTCAGAATGACACTTTTACTAATTGATTTCAGAATGACTACTTCTTAGTATTTTAGAAAAAAACTGGAGAAAAAAGCTTGTTTTAAAAGTCAACAATATTAATATTGCAGAATTAGCATGTCACGTAGAAATAAATTATTATTATTTTTTTTTATTTTGAAACGAAAGATTTGTAAAGAAGATAAGAATAATCAGAAAAATGATTTAAAAAAGAAAGAAATGATTGGTGTCAGAATCACGCTTTACTAATTGATTTCAGAATGACTACTACTTTACCAACTGGTGTCAGAATGACACTTTACTAATTGATTTCAGAATGACTACTTAGTAGTATTTTAGAAAAAAAACTGGAGAAAAAAAAGCTTGTTTTAAAAGTCAACAATATTAATATTGCAGAATTAGCATGTCACGTAGAAATAAATTATTATTATTTTTTTATTTTGAAACGAAAGATTTGTAAAAGAAGATAAGAATAATCAGAAAAAAATGATTTAAAAAAGAAATAAATGATTGGTGTCAGAATCACACTTTACTAATTGATTTCAGAATGACTACTACTTTACCAATTGGTGTCAGAATGACACTTTACTAATTGATTTCAGAATGACTACTACTTTACCAATTGGTGTCAGAATGACACTTTACTAATTTATTTCAGAATGAGTACTACTTTGCCAATTGGTGTCAGAAACACTACTACTCTTTAAAGCTATCTGATAACTTATTAGTAAAATCACCCTAGATTATAAAGCCCCTGTAGTAATCACACTAGGACTGCAATCAAGCACCGTCCTGTTGCCACTCAAGTTCAAAATACCGATGAACTTAGATATGTAGCTTAAAATGCTATTGATAAGAATTATCTGTTATTTCTATAGGTATCTATGGCTTAGAGCTACTATTCTAAAAGTACTGACGGAAACAAATTAGGAACTTATGCTGCTAGAAAATATAGTTTGTAGTATTCATTGCTTTACTAAGTTAAAAATCAAATTATAAAAGAAATGGTATGCTGTACAAGTAAAATATGTGAAAAATACATCTGGCTTTTGTATTTATATATTTATCATGTTTTTATTAAAAACTTCGTCCTTCGCATGTAATTCAATACCTTAAAGATCTCTGTAAAATGTTCTAAAATTAATCAAATGAGAAATTTTATTGAAGCATTGAGACTATGAATTTAATTTTTGTTGAAGAATACATTTCTACAATATGATATTGTATATAGAGTTCTGTATAAATATCTATAATGTAATATGATTTTGAATACAATATAATATGATACTGAAAACCCAAATTTATTCTCTAAGAAAATATATTAGATATATCTTAACATCTTTCTTAGTATGGGCGTGGTGAAATACAACATGTTATGCATACTCCTTAAATTCTATATGAGTATTTATTTACAATTGAGGTTGAAGAATAATGAGATATTTATGTATAATGAAAGCTTGATATTTATCATTTTTTTTTCATTAGCATAATTTAGCAACTTTACAGCTTTTAATTAAAAAATAATATGTATTTTTTTCAATATGTTTAAAAATGTAATGCCAATGTTCCAATATATATTTTTTGCAATATCCATAAAATTATAAACAACTTTATTTTTCGCAACTAATTGATTGTCATTCAAATTGAAAAAAATTGGTGTTACTTAGGAACTACTTCTTTATAAAAAAAAAAGAATAGTTTATAAAGATAGAAAGTTTAATTTATTTCAAATAAGGTGTAAAAGTTTAGACATTTAGGAATAACTGCTGTCTCATTTACATGTGGCGAAAATCTAGGGAGCAAATCTGGCTAGTAGACTGTAAAGCCAAGTAACTGTGCTTTACTTTTTTCTAGTTGATTGTAACTATTACGCAAACCAGCTTCGAGCGAATCTTTGCTTTATAGCACACTAGTTAACGTACATCACCATTTAGTTAACTTAGTTACGAGTAGAGCTCTTGGCAAAATATAATCAACTTATGCTTAAATAGCAATAAATCTCTAAATATAAAGCAAGGAATTAATTTATATTTTCTGAAATTAAAAAAACTATTAGAAAGCAATATTTTTCTCATTTTTTTATTCATTATTTAAAATTGTTAATTAAATTGTTTTAAACAGTAAATTAAATTATTTTAAACTGTTAATTAAATTATTTTAAACTGTTAATTTTATCATTTTATACTGTAAAATTAAATTATTTTTATATTTTTAATATAATTGTTTTAAACTGTTAATTAAATTATTTTAAGTTGTTAGTTTAATTAATTTTAAATTGTTATATAATTTATTTAAAATTGATAATTAAATTATTTTAAATTGTTAATTAAATTATTTTAAACTTAATTTAGTTACTTTAAATTGTTGATTAAATTACTTTAAATTGTTTATTTAATTATTTTAAATTATTAATTTAATTATTTCAAATTGTAAAATTTAATTATTTTAAATTGCTAATTTACTTATTTTAAATTGTAAAATTAAATTATTTTAAATTGTTAATTAAATTATTTTAAACTTAATTTAGTTACTTTAAATTGTTAATTAAATTACTTTAAATTGTTTATTTAATTATTTTGAACTCTTAATTAAATTATTTCAAAATGTTAACTTAATCATTTTTAAACTGCTAAATTAAATTATTTTAATGTTAATTTACTTATTTTAAATTGTAAAATTAAATTATTTTAAATTGTAAATTAAATTATTTTAAATTGAAAAATTTAGTTATTGTAAATTGTCAGTTTAATTATTTGAAATTGTTATTTTTATTGTGAAATAACGCTTTCAAACTATTTTATTTCAAAAATCCTCATAAAAAAAAAATACAAATAGGACATGTCATAACTTTATACTCGTTCTGGTTTACCATTGGCTTTTATAATTCGTATTTAATGCATTTTTTTCTATGAATAAATAATTATTAAACAATTGAGTTAAAGAGATTAAAAAATATTTAAAAAATTATTTTGAAATTAAAATAGTACGTTTTGAAGTTATTGCCATTGTGTTTTTTTCTGTTGTTTATTGTTCATTATAAATGTTTTATTATAAAGGTTAGCTTTTTTTTATTCCAAATTTCATTGTTTTTAACATTAAATTTTTTATAGTTCAGCAAATAAATAAATATTTGAGTATCATTTCTATATATATTCTTTTGATATGAAGTTGATCAGTTGGGAATATATAGACAAAATACATTCACTTCAAAAATACAATTTATTTAACATATTTAAAAAACATCCATTTGTCAGTTTATATGAATATTTCATTTTTGAATAAACTTTATTTAATTTCTTCATAATTTAGATATATTAATTTTTATCTAACCGAATGATATCTAACAATTTATATGAAAACCTGTTGTGGAATTAAAATCAAATTAAACTAATTTGATATCATTCACTAATAACCAAATCTCCATAATACATCTAAATTAATATCAACCAATAAACTTTTAAACTAAAACAACATTTGCCAATAGGATCTCCAACAACTAACTGCTCGAATATCCAACAAACTAATTCCATCAAAATTTAATTAAATTATAAATGTGCGAATTCTGCAACAATGCATAAGATTCCACATCAATTAAACACCTCAACATTATATATATTTATAACCTGACAGATTTCATGGAGAAAGGGCGAATGCCTTGTTAAACATCAGAGTCTTGTGAAATTGATTATTACACACTCATAAAATAAAGAACATAATAAATTTTGAAATGAAAAACGATTCATATAAATATAGTAATACAGATTATACAAAATAATGTTAATTACAAAAATGCTAATAGTATATTTTAGGCCTTTGGGCTTAAAACAGTTAATTTAAATATAAATTATTCAAGTTACAACATTAAACGTCTATTGGCATCATGCAAATAAATTTTGAATGAATGAATGAATAAATTTATATATATATATATATATATATATATATATATATATATATACAAGTATATAAGTTCACATAACACAATCTACTAATTCTTTGCGACAGCAACTGGTAGATATTATTTTTTTTTATTCTATATGTAATTTTTATCAAATATTTAAAAATTCATCTTTATTAATTTCTTTTTGACAAATTTTATAACTAGGAAAAAGATTTTTTTTCAACAAGCTCAAATTTTCGCCCTTATGTCAATAATTGTTTTTTTTGTGTGTGTGTGTGTGGTCAGTCAGTTAATAAGCCCATTAAGACATAATACAGATTAAGGCCAGATATCAGTGTATTCGCTGTTGAAGACATAATGGTTTTAATTAAATTTTGCCTAATCTGCAACTTTGAATTGAATTTTAGTTTCCGAAAAATGGGGAACATAAGATTAATAGGATTATTGAAATACTAGAATTGATATTGACTACAACATATCATTTATTTTCTGCAATGCAAAGCAATGACTACAACGCAAAGCCTAAATTGCAATTAACCAATTTGTAATTTTTAAAACGATGTAACAATCTACGGTTGCCGCACATCTCCGATAAAGTTTATTTAAACGCTTTTCTATTCTCTTCATGTGTAGTCCGGTATACAGTTCTCGTGAGAATTCATGGTGGATTTTAATTGACACAGTGCTCTGCTCTCAGCCAGACACTGAATTATATGTAGAGAATACTCTTCGAAAAGTCTGTACTGATCTTTGGAATTGATTGAACCGGAGTCCAGCTGTTTTGTCACTTGACAACAAGACAACAAATAGACTTTTAGCAAATGGAAGACCTTATCAGGACGAAACTCTGTCACGTCGATTATGTTTCTCAGCTACCACACATTCTCTTACATAGAAGACCTTCAGCTAACGTTCTACACTTTGTACTACTTTACTGTTTTGTCACTTAGCAACAAATAGACTTTTAACAAATGGGAGGCCTTATCAGGACTAAATTCAGTCAAGTTGAAGATGTTTCTCAGCCACCATACTTCCTCTCCCACAGAAGACTTTCAGCTTATGTTCTTTACTTTGCACTACTTCTCCATTTCTTTAGATAATCTCCATCTCTTGTCATTTTTGATAATCTCACTCACTGCCACTTTTGACCATTCCATCTCTTCTATTCTCTTTACCTCAATCTTTGATCATCCTATTTCTACTCTTACCTTCTCCTCATCTCTCGATCACTTCTCCATCATCCTTTCCATCGTCTGTCTTCTACCATCTCTCAGATTTTTCAATTCTTGCTATTAGTTCACACACTCTCCCTATATATATATTTATATATCTTGTTCAAATTTTCAATTGTTAATAAAATACTTTTTATTCATCCTTCACTCATTCCTCCTTCACTTTTTACTCAGCATTCACTCAAGTTAAAATACATTTTTTAAACTTGTAGTGGATGGCACTTGATGTTAATACAGTTTTTTCAAATATTAATTCATTCCTTAAATTTAATTAATTAATTTTAGTTTGATATGGGAGATATAAAACTCACTGGAAAGGTTACTTGCAATAATGAAGCATTACAAGAGATGGATAGAATGAGAAATTATAGACCAACATCAGATTCATAAATTGGAAACGAAAAAAAAAAAAAAAAAATAGAAAGCGAATAAATAGTAACAAACAAAAATAATAACCCAACACCGTATATAGAAAGAAAAATTTAAAATTACAAGGAAATTTGCTTTTTTATTTTGCCACTTAATATTGTTATTCTGCCATATGTATATGCATATTTATGTTAATTGTAATTATTTAATAAAAAGTAACTAAAATGAAATTTTTCTTTGTTTACCTAAGTAGGAATTGACTTTAAATTTTTTTATATTACTTGCTTTATACCCAGTTTTAATTCGCTTTATTTGCCAATTCCTGCATCCATACCACCTATCTTAAGACCGGAATTGGTTTGAGGGCAAAATCTTTACACTAGTCCCAGGTGGTTGGCCTCCTAACCCCATGCTGAAACTCCAGTCCACGCAAGCAATCCCTAGCGTAAAGAGATACTTAAATCATTAATCAGTCCTGACTTTTACTACTTTTTACATCGCCTACCAGTTTGTCAAACCTTTTAATCCGGAAAAAGTAATTGAAGAGAGGAACGCATTGGATAATTGGGTCCATAAAGAACCACACGGTAGACCCATTAAATTGTGCTAACCAGATCGACTTCGAAGAATTTTTATTGCTTTACACAATAACAAATATCAATTATCACTTTTATTTATTTTTCAATTCCTACTATTAGTTCACACTCCCCCAATATGTATTTATATATCTTGTTCAAATTTTCAATCGTTCATAAAATACTGTTTATTCATCCATTCAAGTTCAAATACATTTTTTTAAACTTGTAGTGGATGACACTTGATATGAATACAGTTTTTCCAAATATTAATTCATTAATTAGATTTAATTAATTTTTAATACTTTAAATGGAGTTTTAGCAGTTTGTAATGAAAATTGAAATTAACAGGCAGTAGCTCAATCGGTAAAATGCAATTCAGTATTTTTCACGTGAAAGTGAAGAATGCGAGTTCAATTCTTGAGAAAATCAATAATTAATTGATAAATTTTTGAAAATTTTTCTTTAAGTAGATGTTTTATCCAAATGATTTTCGAGAGTGAGTTAGCAGTTGTGGCTTAGTGGTTAGAATGAAGGAATTTTCTCAAAAAAATAAAACTGAAGAAATTTTATTCTGCCACTTAATATTGTGATTCTGTCATATATATATATACACATTTATATTAATTGTAATTATTTAATGAAAAGTAACTAAAATAAACATTTTTCATTGTTGACCTAAGTAGGAATGGACTTTAAAATTTTTTTTTATTATTATTTGTTTTAAATAGAATTAATTACGAATTAAAGCAGATTATAAAGTTACACAATTCCATACTGACAAAAAGAAAACATGATGTAACAATGTAAAAACTTAATTTAAATAATAAAATCAACTCTGGACAATATGTCGAAATGGTAATCTCCACTCCATACACACGTTTCTTAAAGAAGAAAAATACATTACTGTTAATGGTATACTTAAAGTATACCATTAACAGTAATGTATCCACGTGCTCTTCATGCTAATATGCAAGTCTCAATACTGGGCCAGAAATGGGTATACATCGATTTTTTCGGCACTTTTATAGATTATTTTATTTTATTTATTTATATTTTTCCTGGTTATTTTTTTTTTCTTGTTTATTGACCTAATCAAAATACTGGATGAAAGTATGAATGAAAGTTTTAATATTAATAATCATGATGACTCTTAGAAGTTCGACAATTTTCAAATGCAACAGAAATGGGAAATATTTGCGCACTTAAAAAATGCAGATTTACTTTAAACTGAGAGAAAAGGCAACAAATGTTTTTTTCAAAAACTCTTAAAAACAATAAAAAAAAGATTCACATACAGAATTCGATTAAAAACTGTTCCAATCAATTTTTCCGTCGATTCATCTAAAGGCCACTTATATCCGTTAACGTCAACTCTCGTGCAACAACCTCTTTTCATCAGAATACAGTTACAGTAAGAAAACAACATAAAAATCCATTATCACCAACCTGGTTCTCAATTACAATACTCAGTCAGAAAAAAATTTTTTTTTTCAAAATAATTTTATTGTATTAAAGTTAATGAAAAATAATATTCTATAATAATATTTTTAAATGAAATGTATCTAAAAAATACAATATATTAATGAAAATAATAATGAATTATTAATGAATTACACATTATTAAATATTTAAAAAATTATTTAAAAGCATTTATCATCATTTTATTAAAAACAGTTTAATGTGTGTTCCATGAAATAAAATCACCTGAGGATAAAACGATCTAACAATTTTTTACGTATAAATTCGACTTGGTTTAGTTTGTAGCTATACGGTCGTTTTTCGCACATTTTAGGCTAATTAGATCGGCACCTACAGTTTAACGGGAATTCTAAACTACTAACAAACATCCATGCCCCTACCAGATTTCGAATCTGAAGCCTGTGGTACCAAAGGCCAGAGAGATAGCCAATTGGCCATCAAGTCACAAGAATTAGTCTCACACGTTTGTCAATATTTAGCCAAAAAGTCCACTATATATCCAATACACTTTAGTCATAATTTCCACCACCTGCACTTGTTTTTTGAAACAGTTACATAACCAAGAATTAACTACCTATCTTCTTCATGCAATATAGAGCAGTTTTTGCAATATAGACTTCCTTTTCAACATACAGCAGTTAGCCAATTGGCCATCAGGCTGCATGCAAATTCGGATATCTTATCTTTTACTAAAGACAATAGGAATAGGAAATTGAAACGAAAATCAGAATTTCGAAGTCATATTGTGAAATATATATTGTTAGTATATATTGTATATGTAGGTTATTTATTTTACAATTATACGAATTTTACTCAAACACCAATTGCAAATGCATTATAATTTGAGTGCGATTAAGATTAAGAAGGCTATTATTTTAATTTTCATATTGAAAAGAATATCGATTTCTGAACAGTATTCAAGAACAATCCAAAAATAATTTTTCAAAAACTCCAAACGAATCAGCAACAAAAATCCCACACAAATAAATCGATTAAAGACTGTTCCTTCCAATTTTCTGTTCGATTCATCTAAAAACGTCTGCATACGTTAACGTCAACTTCCATGCAACGACATCGCCTCAATTTTTTTCTTTTAACACCAGATATACGTTCCTTAACCCTTATCCTCTAGAAATTTTATTGTTCTTTAGGGTCAAAGCAACGATTTTACGCTTAAATTGTTATGGCCGCCATGTTTACGACGAAGAGCAACATCGATAGCAATCTTCGAGTAGTTTGAAATCCTTTCTCTCCTCTTTTTTATATTCTTATTCCCTGAAGATTTTACGACCCATAAAATTTGCCCTTTCCTCCATGTATTCCTTTCTAATAAGGAAACCGCTAATAACTATTCTAGATGAAAGAGCGGTATTAGATTTCCTTTAATAGCGACGCGCAAATAAATCTAGACTGCCAAAGTGCTCAGATTTTTATAATGATTATTGCTTTAATTTGCATTCTAGAATTACTTGATGGATTTAAGTATTTTCATTTTGGAAATGTCTGTCGTGAAAATTTATCAATGTTTTGGATACGTTTTGTATATTAATATTGCCTGACACTTAGTGATTTCAAAATTTAAAAATTCAAATGCTGTAATTATTAATAAATTTTGGTCATATTATTATCAATTCAAATGTCTAAAGTTTCATCATATATTCTTTTTTCATGTTTTATTTCTTGCACTGGCTGTCCTAAATATATATCCGATTGATTCAACAAACTTAACTAACATTTAAGATTTCAATTGTATTAGTGAAACTAATTTTGTAGGAAAAAAACTTTCTTAATATACGAAAAGAACAATTTTTTTAAAAATATAAATTATTCGATATTTATAGTTTATCTTTAAATAGTTTATAATATATTGAACACAAAGGAAATCATGAATTTCCTATTAAATTATTTATTGGTTATTTATTTTTAAAGCATATATATATATTTTTAAAAAATTAGGGTTGTATATAATTTGTTTAAAATTCATCAATAGAACGTATGATTTTAATGCTAAAATAACTGAGATTCCATTATTATCCGGGGCCTGTAAGGCCGAGAGGGGGCGCTCTAACGCTCCATACCACATGTTTCGGTTTCGTGTCCCGGCGGTGCCATGGGTATTTGTAGTGGTTCGGAATCCACTTTAAACTGTAGGTCCGGTCTGTTTAGTCAAAAGAGTGCATAAGATCCGTAGTGCCGTAGAGTGACAAATCAAATAAATTATTATTATCCAAATGATTGAAAAAAAAAAAATAAACACTTAAAATTATTTTTCTTTTTGCAACAAAGGCGTTTATCTTTTATTATTTAAAAAATGGTGTAAATGATTGTTTAATTATTAGTATGGTATAGAATGATAATTTTTCGCATGAATATGATAATTTTCATATTAAAAATAACATCGTTTTCTGAACAGAATTCAAAAGAGCGAGCCAACAAATAATTTTTCAAAAAAGCCAAATGGCAACAACAAAAATCCACACAAATAAATTGATTAAAGTCTGTTCCTTTCAATTTTCCGTTCGATTCGTCTAAAAAACGTCTGCATACGTTAACGTCAACTTCCATACAACAACATTACCCCAATTTTTTTGCTTCTTTTAACACCAGAGATACGTTCCTTAACCGTTATCCTCTTAGAAATTTTATTGTTCTTTAGGGCCAAAGCAACGATTTTACGCTTGAATTGTTATGGCCGCCATGTTTACGACGAAGAGTAACATCGATAGCAGTCTTCGAGTAGTTTGAAAATCCTTTCTCTCCTTTTTTTTATATTCTTATTCTCTGAGGATTTTACGACCCATAAAATTTGCCCTTTCCTCCATGTATTCCTTTCTAATAAGGAAACCGCTAATAACTATTCTAGATGGAAGAGCGGTCTTAGATTTGATTTAATAGCAACGCACAAATAAATCTAGACAGCCGAGTGCTGAGATGATTTTTATAATGATTATTGCTTTAATTTGCTTTCTAGAATTACTTGAAGGATTTAAGTGTTTTCCATTTTTAAAATGTATGTCTTACAATTTTATCAACGTTTTGAATGAGTTTTGTGTGTTAATATTGCCTGACACTTAGTAATTAAAAAATATAAAAATGCAAATTGCGTAATTATTAATAACTTTTGGTCATATTATTATCATTGCAAATATTTAAAGTTACATCGTATTTTCCTTTTGGTGTTTTATTTCTTGCATCGGCTGTCCGAAATATGTATCCAATTTTTTTTCAACAAATTTAATTAACATCTAATATTTCAATTGTATTAGTGAAACTATTTTTAAAGAAAAACATTTTCTTAATATACAAAAAAGAAGAATTTTTTATAAATATAAATTTTGCGATATTTATAGTTTATCTTTAAATAGTTTGTATTATTTGAATATCTTGAATTTCATATTAAATAATGTATTGATTGTTTATTTTTAAAACATATACCAAAACATATTTTTGAAAATTGTAAATTTTATATAATTTGTTCAAAATTTATCAATATAATTTATAACTCTAATTCTAAAATGACTGAGATTTCCTTATTACTCAAATAATTGAAAAAAAAAATTATGATTTAAAATAATTTTTCTTTCTGCAATAATAGTTATTATTTTTTATTTTTTTAAATAATGAAAAAGATTCCTTATTTATCAGTAAATGTTTTCGAAAAAATATGCAACACTATTGCACATTCCGATTCTATAACGTGCACAACTAACGTGCTGAATAATTCAGTTGGAATCCACTGTCAGTGTGCGTTGCCGTGGTTTTTAAAAATTATTTAACATTTTTTTTTTATTATTTTCAATGGTTAGGCAAAAGGTTACCTAGAAAAATAGCATTAAGAACAATAGAACTATCAAGAACTAAGAACAAAAAAATGTCAGAGTCATTGCCTATTGAAAAAGCTGAGTCATTACCAAAAAGAGCCCCATATCGGAGCAGTCACAAAGTGGGCAAATAGGATCGGTTGAAATGTCCATGCTGTGCAGATGGGAGGCAAGGCAATCGTCTTCCGCAGATGAGCAAAAAGCTGAAATTGCTTTTGCGTTTTGGTTTTATTGGGAATAAGAGAAGGGCTTACCTTCCTCAATTTTTAGACATGTATGAGTCTGAAGATCCTACATTTATTTAGTAAATAAAAGTTTTAAAACAGTTTAAGCCTCAATAAGGAATGGCTGTATTAGGATGTTGTAGTAAGTTGCCACCTCTTTTTGCAAGGAAGCGATCTTGTTCATTGCCCCAAAGACCACAATGACCACACACCCACTGAAAGACTTTTTGTTTCCCTTTTAAAAGTGGGTTCTTAACAATTCTTAACATTCTAAAATCTCACGATTAAACAAGATTGTAATAGAATACATGCGCTTGCCTCGACATTTAGGATAAATAGTGGAAATTTACTGTATGTGGAAAATTCTATCAGTTAGCTTGACAGCTGTTGCGTGACTCTAACATATGCTGTCACTGTAATCATAATGTCCACTCGTTTTTTTTTAATGCAGTGACTACGATGGGCGCCATCAAAGATTTAAATATGTGACTTCATGTCTCTTAAATAATCACGCTACCACTAGGTCACGAGTCAGTATGAATAAATTAAATCGAGTATAAATTAATATAAATGCTTTTCTATAGCTAACACGCGGGATGATTCAGTTGGAGTCATTTGGCAGTGTGCTTTGCAGTCATTGTTTTTAAAAAGATTAGACTAGATTGTTATAGAACGCATGCGCTTGCTTCTTCAGTCAAGGTTAATAGTAGATATTTATAATTGCGGAAAATTCCTATCGTATCCTGACAGACGGTGACGTATACCGTCATAGTAATCATAATGTCTACTCGTTTCAGAATGGTGTGACTACGATGGATGCCACCAGGTATTCAAAAGTAGGATTTCCTTTCCTTTAACCAATCACGGCTGGCGATGGCCAAGTGGCTAGCATTCTGGTCTTTAGTATCAGGCTTCAGGTTCGAATAGTGGCATGAATGGATGTTAGTGGTTCGAATTCACATTAAACTGCAGGTCCCGGTCTAATTAGCCTAGGACCATAGGACGACAAACCAAAACTTAATCAATTACTTTACCACTAGGTCAGGAGTCGAGTATGATTCAATTGAATCGGGTATAATATAATATAGTTGCTTTTCTTATACAATTTTTATTAAATTTAATTTTTATGAATTTATATATAAAACAAAATGCTGAGAGCAGTATGGCTTTATCTTTCACAAACACTTGCAAACAAATGACATTAACTGCAATATAGAAGGATCATTTTTATGTAAAATAACATATTTGATCTATGCAGCAGTATATTCTTGTTCGTTATTTCAGGCCCCGCTCTTATTTAAAAATGTTACCCAGTATTAACTTCTGTACGTAAATTTAAACCCCGAATATCAATATTACATGCAGAATGGATACATTTTTTTCTCTGTTAGAAAGTTTATTGTGTACTTGCCTTATTAAATTCTGCTGACACATCAGATGCGGAATAGTTTGACTGTTCCTGTTCATGGTTATTAAATAATATTCCAAACATTTTTTCCCCTCGCTTGAGACCATCATAACGCTGGAAGTTTTGTTCTCGAAGCCAGAAAGACTTTATGTCATGTAATCTATGGATGTTGTTTTCAGTCGCTGTATACTGGCTCAAGAAAAGTAAAATATGTAATTTATAAATCACATTTTCGTATATATTATAGATGCAATAGGCCGTGCTTCAGTTGCGTTCATAAATATTGTTTTAAATCATCGTAATGATGGGCTGCTCATATATGAGTTTTTAAAAATTAAATGTAAGCAAAATGTGTTCTAAATTATTATTATTTTTAATGACAATTATCAGATTGAAATTAGATTTTTGATTGCATGTTAGTTTCTTTATAGTCTTAAATAAATTTTAGTTACAGTCTTAAATAAATAAGATTGACTAATTTGAACATTAGTGTAATTTAAAGTGTTCATTCAGTTTAATTCGTTTCAAAAGTTGTTAATTAAAAGATCCCTATTCAAAATCCGGCTGACGAATCGGATTGAAAGTTCCCGTGTCTACGTCAGGCATGAAAACAATAAATCCGTTGAATAAAAAGTTCTTCTGCTGAGTTAAAACTGAAAGAAAAAAGAAGATGGAGAATCTTTAGATGTTTCCTTTTATTCTTTCTATGTTTTAGTACACCAGAATCAAAGACCATCAGAATGGTGGTCTATTTATAAAAAAAGGTCAGCTGGTATCTGAATTATGAATATTTTTCTTGAAGAATTTTTAGAAATAGTTTGTAAAATTCATTAAAGAAATATATATACTCACAAATGAGTCAATACATAATATATTTCTTTAATGAGTTATACAAATAGAGTTAGTATATATATATATATATTTCTTTAATAATTAATACAAATGAGTTAATTATATATATTTCTTTAAGAATGAACTTTAATATTAAAAATTAAATTGCACCTATTAGTATATAAAATGAAAAGAACTTCATCTTAAAACAATTAATTTATTCTAATTTCCCGCCATTGATTTAAAATTCACAAATTTTTACTAATTATTTTTAGCTAAATATTTTAGGTTTATATAAAGTTATCTAGTAAAATGATGTTTTTATGTATAACAATAACAACATTTATTTAAAATAATATCTTATTAAGTTAAAAACGCTATATATAAAAATATTTTTAAACAACATGATTATTATAATAAGACTTGTAGAAAATATTTTTTAAATTGTTTATATTTTCCCTTAATTTCAGCTTTAATAACAATAATAAATATGAGTTTTAATGTTAAAAATTAAATTGCTCCTATTAGTATAAAATGAAAACAATTTCATATTAAAACAAATAATTTATTCTAATTATCAGCCTTTTATTTAAAAGATATTAAATGAAAATATTTAAAATTCACATTTTCTACTAATTATTTCAGCTTAATTTTTAAAAAATGAAGTTTCCCTTGATAATTTAACAAAAAATAATAATAAATAAATAAATAAACAACTAGAATAAAAAATAACCTCCTAATAAATTATTAAAAATGAGTTAGTATATACATTTCTTTTTTTTTTTATATATATTTCTTTAAATATGAACTTTTAAAAATTAAATTGCACCTATTAGTATATAAAATGAAAGAACTTCATTTTAAAACATTTAACTTATTCTTATTGTCAGCCATTTATTTAAAATTCACTTTATTTAATAATTATTTCAGATAAATTTTTTTAGGTTTATAGAAAATTAACTGAAATGATGCTTTGATATATAACAATAACAACATTCATTTAAAATATTATGTTGTTAAGTTAAACACTTTCTAAAAAAATGTTATATATAAAAATATTTTTAAGCTAAAGCAACATGATTTTCATAATGAGAATGCAGAAAATATTTCAAATTTCGTATATTTTACTTTAATTTCAGTTTTAATAATATTAATAAGTATTAGTTTTAATGTTAAAAATTAAATTGCTGCTATTAGTTTTTAAAATGAAAACAACTGAATATGAAAACAATTAATTTATTCTAATTATTAGGCAGTTATTTAAAATTTCCATTTTTTTTGCTAATTATTTCGGCTAATTTTTGTTTTTTTTTGTTTTGTTTATAGAAACTTATCTGGCAAAATGATGCTTTGATCTAATACAATAACAACATTCATTTAAAAAATATTATCTTGTTAAGTTGATAATTTTTATTAAAAAACAACACGATTTTCATAATGAGATTTGCAGAAAATATTTCAAATTGCTTATATTTTCCCTTAATTTCAGCTTTAATAATAGTAATAAGTATGAACTTTAATATTAAAAATTAAATTGTTTTTATTAGTACGTAAAATGAAAACAACTTCATATTAAAACAATTAATTTATTCAAATTATCAGCCATTTATTTAAAAGATGTTTAAAAAATTATTTAAAATTCCCATTTTCTACTAATTATTTCAGCGTAATTTTTTTTAAATTAAGTTTCTTTTGATAATTTTACAAAAAAATAATGATAATAAATAAATAAATAAAACAACTAGAATAAAAATTAACCTCATTATGCAAGCAATTAATATCAATTTGCCAGAAGTACATTTATATTTATGAGTGGACAAGTAAATGAAAGCAAATGAAAAAATCACAAGAAGAATTAATTGTTTTCCATCATTAGAAAAAAATTTGTTTGCATGCATAATTCATTTCTGTAAAAAAAAAAAAAAAAAAAAGAATTATTAAATAGCAGTTGCCAAAGGAAATGTGTAATTAAGGAATATTTTGTAACAATACGCTGATCATAATTATTGTCAACGATAATTGAGGGAAAAAAAATAATAACTTGCAAAAGAATTATTGTTTGAGACAATTAATTTCATATTCCGTAAATAACATTGTGAAACTTTTGCTTACTAAGTTTGCGTTGTCCAATTAAATATGATTAATAGGGGAAAAAATTAAAATGAATATAATTTGGATAATTTGATTCTTATTTCACTAATTAAAATATATTTTTATTCTTTATTTTGTGTTTACGTTTTAAATAATGAATATTACAAAATATGTAATTAATTTTAAAATATTTTTTTCCAATGAAATTAAATTCTGAGTGAAAGTTTCTGATGGACAACTTGTTGGGCTACATATTTGAGGAATCAGATAAATTATACCAAACTGTATACATGCCTGTTCTACATACATGCAGAAGTTCCTATATACAAGCCAAAAATAGGCATGATAAATATTTTGACTGGGAAACACTTCTGTTAAGCTCGAGAAAGTGAATGTAGGATCCTAGATACACTCTTAGATGTCGCCTATGGAGTTTTTGTGCCAAATCGTGTTAGCACAACGTGAATGCATAGTATAAATGTGACTTTTGAGTTACGTCTAAACATATCTGCTGTTTCAGTGGCTACTGGTCTAAACAGTAAGGTCATGTATACATGGTATGCAATGCCAGCCGTCGATTATAGCGCCGTCGATTGTAGTCACTGCTTTCAAAAACGAAAATCGTTGCGATTACAAAATACTGTGGTATTTGCGATTCAATTTTATGTGGAAAAAGACTTGGGGAAATCGGAACCCTAAAGTGCAGAATCCACATAAAGACTATCAAATTCAATATATACAGGAATATAACAAAATTTAATAACTCTAGAACTTTATGAAGAATCAGTTGTACAAATACTACAAAAACTACCCAATTCAGGCAGATAAATAAACTCATGTTTGTGAAAATTGCAACACCATGAAGGAATCGTCATAATTGAATGAAATTTAATACACAGTTGAGTGGTAGTGGTACAAATAAATGTTAAATGTTCAAAGCAAACAAACAATAACAAGAGATCGGAATCAATATTTTGTGTAGCCACCACGCGCCACAATAAGTTCTGCTACACGACGTGGCATGGAGTCAAACAAATTTTGAATGTCTGCCTGGGGAAGAGCATTCCATATTGTTTGTATGCGCACCCAAAGTTCGTCTGCAGAAGCAACAGGACGAGGATCACGAGCGAGACGCCGACCAACGAAATCCCACATATGTTCAATCGGCGACATATCCGGGGAATACGCAGGCCAAGGAAGAAGCTGTACCTGTTGGGTTGCAAAGAAGGATTGAACAGTCCCAGCGATATGAGGGCGGGCATTGTCAAGCATTGAAGCAAGCGGGCATTGCCTGGCAAGCTTTGAAGGAAGGGTACAGTTTGGGGCTGTAGAATTTCACTGATGTACCGGTTGCTGTTCAGATTGTCCACAATTCTTAGCAATTGAGATCGTCCATGATATGCTATGGCACCCAGACCATAACTCCGGGTGTTCGTCCACTGTGGCGTTCGATAATGCACTCCGGAAGGTGGCGTTCACCGGCATAGCGTCTGACACGAATGCGGCCATCATGGTACCACAAATTAAAGCAGGATTCGTCAGAAAACACGACATGCTGCCAATCGGCACTCCAGTCTCTATGCTGAGCGGCCCATTGTAGCCGCAGGCGGCGATAGTTTAGCGTGAGAGGGATCCTGTATAAAGGAGTCCTTGCGCGCAGTCCACGCTGCAGCAGACGTCTACGAATTGATGAAGCACACAATGAAACACCTGTAGCTATTGACCACTGTGCTGCCAATTGTCTAGAGGAAGCTGTACGGTGCATCAGCGCCATGCGGACCAGGCGTCAATCATCGCGAGCTGACGTCACATTTCGGGGTCCACTCCTGGATTTCCGAGTTGTCCGACACTCGTCCGTCCACTGCTTCCAAAGACGCATCACTGTGCTGCTGTTACGCTGCACACGAGCGGCTACTGCACGATAAGACAATCCAGCTTCACGAATGCCGATGATTCTCCCCGTTCAAGCTCTGTAAGTTGTTCAAATCTCGCTCTCTTTCGTCGAAGAGACATAAGTAACGATTGAGCTAACGTTTACCATTAGCAGATAACCACCGATAACCATACACGCCTCGCTACAGCCATCTATTTATTCGGATCCATCCGCCGTTCAGAGGGCGCTGCTCAGCATACGCATGCGCTATGGATTTGAAATTCTAATCATTTGCATATCAGGCTGAACTGAATATATATCCTGAAAATTTCAGCTCACTCGCGTAAGTCCTTCATGGTGTTGCAATTTTCACAAACATGAGTTTATGTTAAGTGATGCTTAAATTAGCTTTTATAAACGTAAACTGATCCTTAAATACTTTTTGAGGATATTGAAATATTATTTTGTTTATATTTTGAAAGCCAGACAGTTCAATAGGAACTGCACAGCACGTCACTTGATATTGTACAATCGTTAGATTTAGCAACACACATTTCATGCCAGTTTTAAAACACACCTAAATAAATTCACGTGAAAATCAGCGTTTACTTTAAATGAAAGTTTTTGAAATAAAAGTTTCTCTTGTTGCGCGATGAGATTAATCTGTTCCAAATAATAAGTTATATTCTTACTTACTTTTTATTTTATAGCTTCACTTTTTTAGAAATTCCGAGGACCTCTAAACAGGACAACATCTTGTTTTCACATGATAATAATTTCTTTTTAAATTCAGAATTTTTAAAACGATTACATATTAGAAGGTAGATTTTTCATATGCATTATATGTATGTCCATTTCGTGGTTGTATGATAACGTTAATAGCTA
This sequence comes from Caerostris extrusa, assembly GCA_021605095.1. Lineage (NCBI taxonomy): Eukaryota > Metazoa > Arthropoda > Arachnida > Araneae > Araneidae > Caerostris > Caerostris extrusa. Next base: position 26,401 of record BPLR01002150.1, read on the forward strand.
GTATGTTATAATGCTTCGATTACACCGGCATTGATTCAGACATAATGATCACTGCGCCCATAAGAAAAGCAAATGCACCTAAAAGTTCTCTCTTTAACAACTTTTTATTTCTTTCACATAATTATTTTAAGTTTGAAATTATCAATATAATGCAGACATTTTTACATCTATTGCATATTTTAATATTTTAAGAACATTAAAATTAATTCAGATACAAATCATTTTTCTCAAGAAAATTAATTAAATTATCTCAATCTATGAATCTTTTCTGCAAATAATAAATCAAAAAGCCTTTTTAATTAAATATATATATATAAATAATATCATGCATTTTTAATTTAATAATTAATTTAAATTAGTTTAAGACAGTTATTTGCTAAATTGTACATTTCTTTGCAGTCTTAACTCAATTCCACATTTGTGTATTTTTCAAACGTATACGAATTCATTCATTATCTTTCTTCAAAATCAAGTTAATATCGTATGAAGTTTTTCTTTGAAATGAAATTGTCACAAATCTAATAATCGAATAAAAAGCTTTAAATTAAAATCTAATTTCATCAAAAGAATATTTTTCTTCCGTTTATTTGCACCAGTTCGATAAACAATTTATATTCTCGGAAAAAAAGTATTCTTCTTCAATTTGATTTCTCAAATTACAAAACTTCTTTTGAAATCTAATTTATATTTCAAAAAATTTTCTCGTAAAAGAAGTAAATTAGTATCTTCGTAAGAAAAGTTTTGAATTTTTAAGATTGGGTATTTTGAATTGCATAATTTATTATAAGAAAAGCAGAATGTAATGAAAAGGAGTTTTCAACACAAATATAACAAAATAAAACAATAAATGATAAAAACGTTACTTTAAGATTTTAGAATCTGTAAAAAAAAAATCGAATGCCATTGAAACAAAAGCTATAAAACAATGTCTAATAAAATATAAATTAATTTCTTCATTTGATTTCATCTAAATTGCGATTGATTGCCAATAAAAATTTAAACCGATGGTTACACGGCGCAACACACAAATTTTCTTAAATGATGATAATAGTCATTTTCTTATTAATATTGGAGTAAGGAATTCAAAACTGATACGAAAAATTGACAATTAGCTGTTGTTTAGGACATACTGAGATAGGCAGTTCTCACATTTTTGAATTGTAATAAAGAGTATGTAAATTACACAATATAACGTATATATTGTAATAATTTGTAAATTCCATAGCAAAGTTTATAAAACAAATGTATCAAATTATTTGTCTAATAATGAATATAGATGAAATGTGTAATTACCAATTTGTAATTTTTAAACAATAGAACAATCTGCTGTGGCAACACAGTACTTAAGTGTACTTAAACATTTTTTTTTTCTCTCCACACGCTGTCCACTATACAGTTCTCGTGAGAATTCATGGTGGATTCTTATTGGTCATAGTTCTCTGCTTTCAGCCGGACACTGAAGTCCATGTAGAGAAATATTTTCGGAGGGTCTAGACCGATATTTGGGATTGGTTGACCTGGAGGCCTACTGTTTTGTCATTTGGCAACAAAACAGCAAATAGACTTTTAACAAATGGAAGGCCTTATCAGGACGAAACTCTGTCACGTCGATTATGTTCCTCAGCCACCATACTTCCGCTTCCACAGAAGACCTTCAGTTTACGTTCTACATCCTGTACTTCTCCATTTCTTCAGATCATCTCCATCTCTTCTCATTTTTTGATAATCTCCCTCACTGCCACTATTGATTATTTCATCTCTTCACTTCAATCTTTCATCATATTTCTACTCCTCCCTTCTCCTCATATCTCGATCACTTCTCCGTCTTCCTGCCATCGTCTGTCTTCTACCATCTCTCAGTTTTTACACCCAGTTTTAATTCACTTTATTCGTCAGGCCCTGCATCCAGACCCTTATCTTAAGACAGTAATTGGTTTTGGGGAAAAATCTTTGCCCTATTCCTAGGTGGGTGAACTCCTAACCCCATGCTGAAACTCCAGTCCACGCAAACAATCCCTAGCGTAAAGATCTACTTTAGTCATTGATCAGTCTGACATTTACTACTTTTTACATCGCCTACCAGTTTGTCAAACCTTTTAATCCGGAAAAAGTAATTGAAGAGAGGAGCGCATTGGATAATTGGGTCCATAAAGAACCACACGGTAGACCCATTAAATTACGCTAGCCAGACCGACTACGAAGAATTTTTATTGCTTTACACAATAACAAATATCAATTTTATCAATTTTATTTCTTTTTTAAATAGAATAAATTACGAATTAAATTTACACAATTTCAGACAAACAAAATAAAACATGATGTAATAGTGTAAAAACTTAATTTAAATAATAAATTTAAGTTTGGACAATATATCGGCACGACAATCTTCCACTCCATAAACACGTTTCTTAAAGAAGAAAAATACATTGCTGCTAATGGTGTACTTAAAGTATATACCATTAACAGTAATGTATCCACGTGCTCTTCGTGCTAATGAGAAAGTTTGAATACTGGGCCAAAAATGGGTATACATCGATTTTTTTTTTTGGCACTTTTACAAATTATTTTATTTTATTTTATTTTTTTAAGATTTGTTTATTTATATATTTGCTGATTATTTTTTTTCTTACTGATTGCCTTTAATTAAAATACTGGATGAAAGTATGTATGAAACTATTGAACATATAAAAAACTTTTAATATTAGTAATTATAATACAACAAAAATGGGAAATATTTGAGCACTTAAAAAATACAGATGCACCCTAAGCAGAGAGAAAGACACCAAATGTATTTTTTCAAAAACTCTTAAAAACAACAAAAGTATTCACATACAGAATTCGATTAAAAATTGTTCCAATCCAATTTTTCCGTCGATTCATCTAAAGGCCACTTCATGCATTAACATCAACTCTCATGCAACAACATCTTTTTCATCAGAATGCAGTTCAGTGAGAAAACAACATCGAAATCCATTATCACCAACCTGATTCTCAATTACAATATACAGTCAGAAAAACCATTTTTTTCAAACGAATTTTATTGTATTCAAGTTACTGAAAAACAATGTTCTGGATATTTCTTTAAAGGATATGTATTTAAAAAATATATTTTATTAATGAAATGTTATTTAAAAACATATTTATTAATGAAATGTATTTAAAAATTTATTTAAAAGCATTTGGCATTTTACCAAAAAAAAAATGTTTGATTTGGGTTCCATCAAATAAAATCACATGAGGATAAAAACGACAGAACAACTTTTCATACTTAAATTCGGTTTGGTATGTCAAGCTACGGTGATTTTTTCGCTAATTTTAAGCTAATTAGACCGGAATCTACAGTTTAATGTAGATTCCGAACCACTAACAAACGTCCATGCCTGCGCCAGGCTTCGATCTGAACTTGTTGTACCAGAGCGATAGCTAACTGGACATCAGGCTGCGTGCTTTAGTTTGAGCAATACTTATTTTTTGAATTAGGCCATCAAGACTATCTATATTAATAAATAATGAGAAAAATTATCATAAGATAGCTAGCTTTTTGAAAAATTGGAATGCCATTGATACTTACTAACAAATTCAATCGATTCTGAAAATTGAGGTTTTTGATTTTGTGGATTATGAACAAGGGTACTAGCAGTTTGAGGATGAGAGAATATTTGAGTGATGCAGTGAAATTTAAATTAGCAGAAACCTGACTGGTAGAATTAAATTTTGGAACAGTTGCTATTCTATTTCGACATACATTTATTTTTGGTATTTTTTTAATTCCATTTTTCCATTACCATTTACCTGATACCATTTTTTTCGCCTGCAGTTAATACATACATAGATATTAACTGTGGCTCGATTGTTGGGATTTTTATAATGATTATTGCTTTAATTTGCGCTCTAGATATTTGATGGATTTAAATGTTTCATTTTGGGGAATGTCTATCTTATAAATTTATCAATGTTTGGGATGAGTTTTGTCTGATAATATTGCTTGACACTTAGTAATTTAAAAATATAAAATGCAAATACTGTAAATGTTGATAAGTTTCGGTCATATTATTATCATTGCATATGTGTAAAGTTTTATCATATTTAATTTTTGATGTTTTATTTCTTGCATTGGCTGTCCTAAATATATATCAGAATTTTCAAACAAATTTAATGAATACTTAATATTTCAATTGTATTAGTGAAACTAATTTTAAAAAAAAAGGAAAAACTTTTAATATACAAAAAAGAAAATGTTTTTTATAAATATAAATTATTAGATATTTATATTGAACACAAAAGTAATCATAATTTCTATTAAATTATTCATTGGTTATTAAATTTTTAAAGCATATGCACTTTTAAAAAAATTAGGTTGTATATAATTTGTTTAAAATCCATCAATAGAAACCTATGATTTTAATGCTAAAATGACTGAGATTCCATTATTAACCAAATGATTGGGAAGAAAAATGAAGATTTAAAATTATGCAACAAAGGTTTTTATTTTTTTATTTTTTAAAAATTGGTGTAAAGGATTGCTTAATTATTAGTAAAATGATCCGAGGTAGTATAGAATGATAATTTTCATAACAATATGATAATTTTCAAATTAAAAAAATATCGTTTTCTGAACAAAATTCAAGAGCAATCCAACAAATAATTTTTCAAAAAATCAAATGGCAACAACAAAAATCCACACAAATGAATCGATTAAAGACTGTTCCTTCCAATTTTCTATTCGATTCATCTAAAAACGTCTGCATACGTTAACGTCAACTTCCATGCAACGACATCGCCTTGAATTTTTTTCTTTTAACACTAGAGATACGTTCCTCCAGAAATTTTATTGTTCTTTAGGGTCAAAGCAACGATTTTACGCTTAAATTGTTATGGCCGCCATGTTTACGATGAAAAGCAACATCCATAGCAGTCTTCGAGTAGTTTGAAATCCTTTCCCTCCTCTTTTTTATATTCTTATTCCCTGAGGATTTACGACCCATAAAATTTACCCTTTCCTACATGTATTCCTTCCTAATAAGGAAACCGCTAATAACTATTCTAGATGAAAGAGCGGTATTAGATTTCATTTAATAGCGACGCGCAAATAAATCTAGACAGCCTAGTGCTCGGATTTTTATAATGATTATTGCTTTAATTTGCATTCTAGAATTATTTGAAGGATTTAAGTGTTTTCATTTTGAAATGTCTATTTTATTAATATATCAATGTCTCGGATACGTTTTTGTATGTTAATATTGAGATACACATAGTAATTTAAAAACATAAAAATGCGGTAATTGTTAATAAATTTTGTTCAGATTATGATAATTGCAAATGTCTAAAATATTTTCAGATTTTCTTTTTGGTGTTTTATTTCTTGCATTGGCCGTCATAAACATATTTTTGATTTTTCCATCAAATTTAATAAGCTTTTTTTTTAATCAATAGTATTCTTCCTCTTCATTGGTACAACATCCATTTGTGAGCTAAGGCGGTTTATTTACTGGCAGATTTCGAGAAAGGAAAAATGGTTTCTTTTTACGGGGTAGGGTTGTCAGTCCTACGTCCAATTCTCTACAGTCATATTAGATCGGGACCTACAATTTAACATAGATTCGAACCACTAAAAACATCTATGCCACAGCTAGATTTCGAAACTTAAGCCCGTGGTATTAAAGGCCAGAACTCTAGCCAATTGTCGTATTTGTAGAGGTATACACGCTTATTTTTCAATTCTACTAATTTTCTCAAACACTATTTGCAAATACATTATAATTTCGATGAGATTAAGATTCAGAAAACTATATCTTAATTTTCAAATTAAAAAAAATATCGTTCCCTGAACAGAATTCAACAGCAATCCAACAAATAATTTTTCAAAAACACCAAATGGTAACAATAAAAAATTCGCACAAATAAATCGATTAAAGACTGTTCCTTCCAATTTTCTATTCGATTCAGCTAAAAACGTCTGCATACGTTATCCCTTGTGTGTGTCGGTAAAAAAAAAATATGTTTGTTTGTTTACGTTTCAATATGTTCGTCTACGGCAAGGGTCGGCAACCTTTTGAGTCGGAATAGCCAAAAATGGCAATTTACAAAATTTAAAAGTTTTAAAGAGCCACAAAAATTTTTCTTGCCAACAATAAATAACAGGTGAGCTGAAAAGTTCGTAGGCTGACACGTAGATGGCGCTACTAGTAATTCATATGATTCTTAGTTAGCCCTAACCTTCAAAAGACACGTGTATAAATTTGATAGCTGTTGCGCTATTAGTGTGTGAGTTATAACAATTTTAATGAAGTTATAGAATTTTTAGTGATCATCATGTGCAGTCTACTCGGCTGACTGTCAATTGGACTCGGTGTGAAATGATGGAGCCATGTTTCCTCCATTGTCACATATCGACGCAAAATTCGGGTTTATTACGATTGAACAGCTTCAAACACTGCTTGAATCATCAATTGGTTGTTGTTTTTGGTCGGTTGTGAGCTCGCGCGGCACCCACTTTGAACAGAGCATTTCGCATATCCAAATATTCATTCACGATATGTCCAACACGTTCCTTTGATATCTTTAGGTCTCAGCTATCTCAATCAACTTCCCTTTACGGTTATCAGAAATTGTTTTGTGGACATTTTTGATGTTTTCGTCGATAACAGCCTCTTTGGGGCGTCCACTGCGTGCATCGTCCTCGGTGCTCATTTCGTCTCGTTTAAATTTAGCAAACCACTTCTCTACGGTTTATTTTCCTGCTGCAAAGTCCGAATAATATTTATCAAGCCAAGCCTTGGCTTCAATAGTATTTTTTTTTTCGCCAAAAGCAATGCTTTATTAACACATGAAATTCCTTTTATCCATTTTTTCAAACTAACAAAAGTTGCTCCACTAAAACTGCTATAACCCACATACTAATAGTGCAACAGCTGTCAAATTTATACACGTGCTTTTTGGAGGTTAGGGCTAACTAAAAATTATATGGATTTAATACTAGTAGCTTGCCGATTTAATAATACTAGCCCACCTGTTTAGTACTCGCATAAATAAAGTTTTTGATAAAAAAAAATCTATTTATTCATAAGAAAACATATCTATTTATTCATCATACTATTCTATTTATTCATTATTAGATAATTACTTATTATTTAAGTAAAAATTAAAACAATTAAACATTTACCTACAACACTAACTTGTACTTCAATAACAAACAATTGAACAAACAAATTCAATGGGAGCGATGCCTTTGCATGGTTATTCAAGCAGAAAATTTAAACTTTACTAAACAATGTAATTTGTACTTAAAATAAAATAAAAAAGAATAACATACATTTCAGCAAACAAATTCAATGGGAGCATTGGTTTTTGCATGGTTTTAGAAAGTTTGGATAAATTTGGCTCATAACTTGTTGCTTTAAGCACGACTCTAACTCTTAACACGACTCTAAATTTTCATTTGTTAGTTGGCTTGTTACTTTTTACTTTTTAATTATATTCATGCAAGATAACGCTTGCTCGCACGAATATATCGATTCAAAGATAGTCAGCACCCAAATGCCAACTTCTTCACCTCACTGTAGCAATCTGGAAGACTATTCCACGCGTCGAATATAAGTGCCTCAACTCGCGGCATTTCTTTTAAAGTTGTCCACTTTTTGTTGCGTTACGTACATACATTTCTGACCTCCAACTCTTCCAACTTGCTTTTCAACTCTGTAAATTTTCCACTCCACAAAGCTTTACTTTTTAAATCTATCAATTGCATTTTCTCAGAGATCCAGTATCAATTCCAAATGGCTCAATGTGAATTTCGTTATTATTTGTGTGAGAGGATTTACTATGAATGCTAGAGTGGTTTTGTTGGTTTTGAATTGCTCAAATCTATCAGCAAATTCATCTTTAATTTTTTTATAACTGTGCTGAAGAATCCTCATGCCAACAGTTGCACTAGTTTTATCAACGATATTGTTTTTAGAAATTGAAAATGAAGTAATATACGCCCTGAATATCTTTCTGCAAAAAGAATTGATTTTTTCTTCAAAAACAAATCAATTCTTCTACTAAAAACATAGTCTGGGCTTTCTTTCCTCAAAAGTTTTACATTCAGCTCATTTAATTTCGCTGTGATATCCACCATAAAAGTAAAATTTTTGCAACCATTTGCCGTTCTCTAACTCAGGGTGATTAATGCCTTTTTTATTTAGGAATGTATTTATTTCATTCAAGCACAAAGCAAAAAACGTTGCAACACCTACCTTTGGAAAGCCATCCCACTTTATTGTGAAGAAGGAGGTCGGAATACTGAGTCTCCATTTCGTTTAAGAATTTTTTTAAACTGACGATGGCAGAGTGCTTTTGGCAAGATGCTGTTAACAATCTTGATTACTCAAATTCATGACCTCAACTATTTCGGCCGGAAATGTTTGGTCACAAAAAGCGCTTCCTGGTGTGTTATGCAGTGAAACGTAAGAATTTCGTGGTTTATTTTGCTCTGAAGAATAGTTGTTGCCCCTTTATTTTTCCTGTCATACTTCTGGCTCCATCAGTTGCTATTGAAACGATTTCATTTAAATCGATCTTATTGTCTTCACGATATTTTTGCACGGCATTCGCCCTATCTTCCCACCTAGTTTGTCCCGAGAGCGGTAGCAATCCTAGAAGTTCTTCTTTTTGACCTTTGGGAAGACATATACCTGACAAAAAGAGCAACTTGTGCCGTGTCTTTTATGTCGCAAGACTCATCTATAGCCAGTGATAAGGCAGAAGGAAGTTGAATATCTTCCACCTGCAAATATGTTACATTTGAAGATATTTTAGCTATTCTATCTTGTACTGTTTTAGCGGATAGTGGCAAATCTTTGATTTTTTTTTTTTCAAGATTTCTGGTTTGTTTTTGAAATCACGAAATAGTTCTTCAGATTCCTCGTTAATCAATTCAGAACGATTTTAAAAATGTTTTTTTTTTTTTTTTTTTTTTTTTTTTTTTTTTTTGATAAAATAAATAATATTTGCGTATGGAACTAAAGAGCCGCAGTTTCACATCCAAAAGAGCCGCAGGTTGCCGACCCCTGGTCTACGGCAACGACAACTGGTCCCTAATTGTACCGAATTTAAAGCTTAACTTTTAACTTTTATTTTTTATCTTACTTTTTATCAATAGTATTTTTAAATCTTTTTTTTTTTTTTGAGTACCTATTTTAATTTGAATTTTTAGAAACTTTTATCTCTAATTTACTAACAATAATTACGCAGCCTATTATAATTCCAAATATATTTATGAATTAAGATGAGGAGGTTTAAGGGGTATTTCCCTGTTGGTACTCGTAAACGGTACGCCAGTTGCCAGTTGCCTGCATACGTTAACGTTAACTTCCATGCAACATCACCCCAATTTTCTTTAACACCAGAGATACGTTCCTTAACCCTTATACTCTAGAAATTTTATTGTTCTTTGGGGTCAAACCGACGATTTTACGCTTAAATTGTTATGGCCGCCATGTTTACGACGAAGAGCAACATCGATAGCAGTCTTCGAGTAGTTTGAAATCCTTCTCTCTTCTTTTTTATATTCTTATTCCCTGGGGAGTTTACGACCCATAAAATTTGCCCTTTCCTACATGTGTATTCCTTTTCTACTAAGGAAACCGCTAATAACTATTCTAGATGAAAGAGCGGTATTAGATTTCATTTAATTGCGACAGGAAATAAATCTAGACTGCCAAGTGCTCGGATTTTTATAATGATTATTGCTTTAATTTGCATTCTAAAATTGCTTGAAGGATTTAAGTATCTCCATTTTGGAAATGTCTATGTTATAAATTTTCAATGTTTTGGATAAATTTTGTATGTTATTATTGATTGACACTTAGTTATTATAAAATTAAAAAATGCGGCAATTATTAATAAATTTGGTTCATATTATTGTAATTGCGAATGTCTAAAGGCTTATCATATTTTCTTTTTTGATGTTTGAGTCCTTGCATTGGCTGGCTAAATATATATCCAATTTATAATTAACATTTAAGATTTCAATTGTATTAGTGAAACTATTTTTAAAGAAAAAAATGTTTTTAATGTATGAACATTAAGATTTTTTTATAAATATAAATTAACCGATATTTATAGTTTATCGTTAAACGGTTTATATTATCAAAGAACACAAATTAAATCTTAAATTTCATATTAAATAAATTATTGATTATTTATTTATTTTGAAAACATATACAAAGAACAATTTTTATTAAAGAAATTAAGTAAAATTACTTAATTAATTAAATAAATTTAAAAAATTAATTTTAACCTATTTAAAAATCATCAATAGAACGAAAGATTATGATGCTAAAATGGTTGAGATTTCATTATTATCCAAATGATTTTAAAAGCCCTACTCGCGGCTCAGTGGCAACATACGCCGCATTATTGCCGGTATTCAATCCGCTGGTGGCTTTGTTGTAGACACTGTTTCAAAATCGAAGAAACACGATGGCGTTTGGGATGTTCAGCATCATGCCACGTTAGTCGGACTACTTGGTGGAAGTTTTTCGGGTTTTCTCCAATACGATATGCAAATGCGTGGCAGTTTCCCCTAAAGAAGGTACTGCTCTCTTTCTTCAGCGACACGGAGCCAAATCAGACTTTTAAATAAGAACGCTCCATTACAAATAGGAGCTGCTCCCCCTTCCCTTCTTTCATGAGAACGCACGAGTTTATGGACTTGGTCTAGATGTTGCTGTCGATCAAGTAGAAATAAGAAACAACAAACATGGTTAGAAAAAGATTTAAAGCTATTTTTCTTTATACAATGAAATTTATTATTATTTTTTATTTTTTTTTTAAACATTTTTTAAATGATTCTTTTAATTATCAGTAAAAGGATTCGAAACAATATACACCACTATTGTATACTCTCGTTCTCGTTACTCCTCCTTTTTTTTCTTGAATTGACTACAATGGAACCCCCCAGGGATTTAAATATGTCACTTTCCTGTCCCTTAACCAATCATTGTTGCCATTAAAGATTATGATTCTCTGAAAATGATTCTTTTATGTGTCAGTAAAATAATTAGAAAAGATATACAGCGTTATTGCAAACGCCAGATTTTATAACGTACACAACTAATTTGATGGATGATTTTGTTGGAATCCACTGTCAGTGTGCATTGTAGTAATGGTTTTTAAATAATAATAACTAGGTTGTAATAGAACGCATGTTATGGCCTCGACAGTTAGAGTAATTATTGGATATTTACTGTTGCGAAAAATTTATATCACTGACTAAAGACACTGACATATGCTGCCACAGTTGAGCTTTGCTCAAAGGTAGTGTCATAGCCAATGAGGTTCTACCGAAGCGTGACTTTTGCTAGTTGAAACAACAGTTTTAAGCACAGTGGTCCTAAAGTCTACTCGTTTTTTAATGGAAGAACTACGATGGCCACCACCAGGGATTCAAATATGTGATTTGCAATCCCTTAACAAATCACGTTACCACTAGGTCAGGAGTCAAATATGAATTAATTTGATCGGGTATAAATTAATATAAGTGCTTTTCTTATACAATTTTTAATAAATTAAATTTTTATATAAAACAAAATATTGAAAACAATATGGCTCACTTTATCTTTTACAAACACTTGTCAGTAAGTGACATTAAATGCTACAGAGTCCTTGTAGGAAAATAACGTATTTGAACTATACAGCAGTATATTCTTGTTCGTTATTTCAGACTCCGCTCTTGTTTAAAAAATGTTACCCAGTATTAAATTCCTATACGTAAATTTAAACCTCGAATATCAATATTACACGCAGACATGAATACCTTTTTTTTCTGTTAGAAAGTTTATTGTGTACTCTCGCCTTATTAAATTCTGCTGACACACCAGATGCGGAATAGTTTGACTGTCCCAGTTCATAGTTATTAAATAATATTCCAAACATTTTTCTCCTCGCTTGAGACCTTCATAAAGCTGGAAGTTTTGTTCTCGAAGCCTGAAAGACTTTATGTCATATAATCTATGGATGTTGTTTTCAGTGGCTGTATATTGGCTCTAGAAAAGTAAAATATGTAATTTATAGAGCACAATGTCGTATATATTAGAGATATAATAGGCTGTGCTTTAGTTTTGTTCATAAATCATGTTTGAAATCAGCGTAATGATGGGCTGCTCATATATAAGCGTTTTTAAATACGAATGTTCTAAATTATCATTATTACAATTACAAATAGAATTGAGTAAATATAAACAATTATCGGATTTAAATTATGATTTTAAATGCTTGCCTTAAATAAATTTTAGTCAAAGTCCCAGTCTTAAATAAATAAGGTTGACTAATTTGAAAATTAATGTAATTTAAAGTGCACATTCAGTTAGATAGCTGTAATATATAAAAGTTGTAAATAAGTTTGTAATTAGTATTGTGATACAAAAGTTGTAAATAAGTTAGTAATTAGTATTGTAATACAAAAAGCTGTAAATATGTTTGTAATTAGTGTTGTAATACAAAAATCATTAACTAAAAGAGCTCAGTTCAAAGTTCGCCGGACGAACCGGATTGAAAGTTCCCTTTGGTTTACGCCGGGAATGGGAACAATAATTAAAAGTTTTATTGAATTAGAACTGAAAGAAAAAGAAAATGGCGAATCTTTAGATTTTTCCTCTTGTTCTTTCTATGCTTTGGTACACTATAGTATGTATGTGTATAGTTTGTAACCAACCACCAAAGACCACCAAAATGGTGGTCTGTTTATAAAAAGGCCAGTAATGGATCAAACGTGTTAGAGAAAAAGTAAAATTAATTATAAAATTACAAACTACAAAAGTAGTATACAAAAACTTTTGATGATAGCTGCTATCAGAATTATGAATAATGTTCTTTAAAAATTTTAGAAATAGTTTGTAAAATTCATTAAAGAAATATATATACTCACAAATGATTCAGTGTATATATTTCTTTAATGATTTACAGAAATGAGTTAGTATATGTATTTCTTTCTTTTTTTATATATTTCTTTTAAGGAAAAAAAAGTTGTTAAGTAAAAAATTAAATTGCTCCTATTATTATGTAAAAATGAAAAGAACTTCATTACTTAAAACATTAATCAATTAAAAACATTTAATTAATTCTAATTGTCCACCATTTGTTTAAAATTCACTTTTTTTTACTAATCATTTCAAATAAATTGTTTTAGGTTCATAGAAAGTTAACTAAAATGATGATTTGATGTATAACAATAACAACATTCATTTAAAATATTATGTTCTTAAGGTAAACACTTTCTAAAAAAATGTTTTAAACTAAAACAACTTGATTTTCATAATGAGAATGCAGAAAATATTTCATATTTCCTATATTTTCCTTTAATTTCAGCTTTAACATTAAAAATTAAATTATTCCTATTAGTATGTAAAATGAAAACAACTTCATATTAAAACAATTAATTTATTCTAGTTATCAGCCATTTATTTAAAATTCACATTTTTTACTAATTATTTCAGTTTAATTTTTTTTTTAAATTAAGTTTCTCTTGATAATTTGACAAAAAATAACAATAATAAATAAATAAATAAAATAACTAGAATAAAAATTAACCTCATTATGCAGACAATTAATATCAATTTGCCAGAGGTACATTTATATTCATGAATGGCAACAAGTAAAAATGAAAGCAAATAAAAATCGCAAGAACAATTAATTGTTTTCCATCTTTAGAAAAAATATGGTTTTGCATGCATATTAATTCTCTGTGAAAAAAAAAAAGAAAGAATTTATTAAATCGTAGCTTCCAAAGAAAATGTGTAATTAAGGAATATTTCGTAACAATACGCTGATCATAATTATTGTCAATGATAATTGAAAAAAAAAATAATAATAACTTGCAAAAGAATTGTTGTTTGGGACAATTAATTTCATATTCCGTAAATAACAATGTGAAACTTTTGCTCACTAAGTTTGCGTTCCAATTAAATATGATTAATAGGAGAATAATTTAATCTGAACATAATTTGGATAATTTAATTCTTATTTCACTAATTAAAAACTACATTTTTATTCTTTATTTTTGTGTTTTACATTTAAAATTATGAATATCATAAAATATGTCATTAATTTTAAAATATCTTTTTTCCAATGAAATTAAATTTTGAGTGGAAATTACTGGTACACAACTCATTAGGCAAATGACACCAAACAGTAAATTCCTGTATATATATGCCGAAGAAAGGCATGTTAAAATAATTTAACTGGGGTATACCCATGTTAAGCTCGATAAATTGTGAGGAGAATGCAGGATCCTAGCCACACTATTAGATGCCGCCTATGGCGTGTTCGTTGCAAATTGTATTAGCATAACGGGAAAGCAGTAGTTTAATGTTGGGACTTTTGTGTTACGTCTAATATGTTATATATCTGCTGTTTCAGTGACAAACGATACAAACAGTAAGTTCCTGTATACAGTGCCAAACAATACGTTCCTGTATACAATGCCAAACAGTAAGTTCCTGTATACAATGCCAAACAGTAAGTTCCTGTATACAATGCCAAACAGTAGTTCCTGCCGACGATAGGCATGATATATATGTTGACTGGGAACACATCTGTTAAGTTGAGTGGAGAATATAAGAGCCTAGATACACTCTTAGATAGCACCTACAAAGTGTTCTTTGCAAATTGTGTTACCACAACACGAAAGCTGTAGTAGTATAATGTTGTGCCCTCTGACTTACGTCTAATCAACTACATATCTGTGTTTCAGTGGCTAATCATTCAAACAGTATGTTCTCGTACATATGCTGCGCCCAGATGCCAAGAGAAGGCTTACCCTTCTGTATGAAGTATTTCTGTTTTGAATTTTTATGGCTGTACGAGTTTGGAAATCTCACAAGAAATTAGATGTAAATAAATGTTTTAAAAACAGTTTAATCCTAAGATAAGAAATGGCTGTATTAGGATATTGAAGTAAGCTGGTACCTCTTTTTTTGCAAGGACGTCAGCTTGTTCATTGCCGCAAAGAGCGTAACGGCAATTGAAGAACGATTTGTTTCTCCTTTAAAATGAGCATTCTCTATAATTCTTAATATTATAAAATCTCACGATTAAACTAGATTGTCATAGGACACATGCTTTTTGCTTCAACAGTCAGGGTGAATAATGGAAATATGCTGTTACGAAAAATTCTTAACAGTTAGCTTGACAGCCGCTGCATGACGCTAACATATGTTGTCCCGGCAATCATAATGTCGACTCCCGGTATTAATAATTTTGAATAGAGTGGCTGCGATGTACACCACCAGGGATTCAAATATGTGACTTACATTCACTTAACCAATCACATTACGAGTCGAGTATGAATCAATTGAATCAGGCATAAATAAATATAAGTACTTTTCTTATATTTTTAAAAATTAAATTTTAATAAATTTGTATATAAAACAAACTATTGAAAGCAGTATGACTTACTTTATCTTTCCCAAACACTTGTGAGTAAGTGACATTAAATCCCTAAAGAGTCCTTATAGGAAAATAACACATTTGATCTATGCAGCAGTATATTCTTTTTTGTTTTTCCAGCTCCGTTCTTGTTTAAATTGTTACCCAGTATTAACTTCTGTAAGTAAATTTAAACCCTGAATATCAATATTACATGCAGACATGGATACTTTTTTCACTGTTAGGAAGTTTATTGTGTACTTGCCTTATCAAATTCTGCTGACACATCAGATGCGGAATAGTTTGACTGTCCCAGTTCATAGTTATTAAATAATATTCCAAACATTTTTCTCCTCGCTAAAGGCCTTCATAACGCTAGAAGTTTTGTTCTCGAAGCCGGAAACACTTTATGTCATGTAATCTATGGACGTTGTTTTCAGTCTCTGTATATTGGCTCAAGAAAAGCCAAAAAATATGTAATTTATAGAGAACAATGTCGTATATATTAGATATGTAATAGGAGGTGCTTTAGTTTTGTTCATAAATAGAGTTTTTAAATCATCGTATTGATGAGCTGCAAGAGATTTTATAAAATTAAATGTAAACGAAACGAAATTTTATTTTTAATGACAAATAGAATTGAGTCTATATTAACAATTAATTAAACGATTTTAATTAGGGTTTTAAGTGCAGGAAATTTTTGGTATAGCCTAAATAAGTTTTAGTCACAATAAATAAGATTTGACTAATTTGAAAATTAGTGTAATTTAAAGAGTACATTCTGTTTATTTCTTGTCAAACTTTTTAATTAAGATAGCTTAGTTCAAAAGTCCGGCTGACGAATCGGGTTGAAAGTTCCCGTGTTCTACACCGTGTATGAGAACAAGAGATCCGTTGAATAAAAAGCTCTTCTGTTGAGTTAGAACTGAAAGAAAAATAAGATGGCGAATCTTTAGATGTTTCATTTTATTTTCTATGTTTTTATACACCATCAAAATGGTGATCTGTTTATAAAAGGTCAGTAATAGGTCAAACGTGTTATAGGGAAAACGTAAAATTAACTATAAGAAATATAATTTACAATAGTATTCGAAAACTATTTCGGTAACAGTTTGTATTAAAATTATGAATAATGTTTTTTAAAATCGCTTGTAAAATTCGTTAAAGAAATATATATACTCACAAACCACTTAATAATATATATATATTTCTTTAATGAGTTATACAAATGAATCAGTATATATATTTCTTCTTATTTTTATATTTCTTTAAAAATCGACTTTAACATTGAAAAAAAATTACTATTAGTATGTAAAATGAAAAGAACTGCATTTTAAAAAATTAATTTATTCTAATTGCCAGCCATTTATTTAAAATTCACATTTTTACTGATTATTTCAGCTAAATTTTTTAGATTTATAGAAAGTTATCTGTCGAAATGATGCTTTGATATATAACAATAACAACATAAATTTAAAATATTATCTTGTTAAGTTAAAAATTTTTTTTTAAAAAAGTGTTATTGATAAAAATATTTTAAAACGGAAACAACATGATTTTCATAATGAGACTTGTAGAAAATATTTTAAATTGCTTATATTTTCCCTTAATTTCAGCTTCAATAATAATAATAATAAGTATGAGTTTTAATATTAAAAATTAAATTGCTCTTATTAGTATGTAGAATGAAAACAACCATGTTAAAGCAATTAATTTATTCTAATTATCAGCCATTTAATTAAAATTCACATTTTATACTAATTATTTCAGGTCAATTTTTTAAAAATTAAGTTTCTCTTGATAATTTTTACAAAAAATTAAAATAAATAAATAAATAAAACAACCAGAATAAAAATTAACCTCATTATGCGAACAATTGATATCAATTTGCCAGAGGTACATTTATATTCATGAGTGGCAACAAGTAAATGAAAATAAATAAAAAAAAAAATCACGAGAAGAATTAATTGTTTTTCCATCATTAGAAGAAAAAAATATGTTTTGCATGCATAATTCATTTTCTGTAAAAAAAAAAAAAGAAAAGAAAGGTTTTATTAAATCGTAGCTGCCAAAGGAAATGTGCAATTAAGGAATATTTCGTAACAATACGCTGATCATAATTATTGTCAACGATAATTGCGGAAAAAATAATAATAACTTGCAAAAAGAATTGTTGTTTGGGACAATTAATTTCATATTCCATAAATAACATCGTGAAACTTTTGCTCACTAAGTTTGCGTTGTCCAATTTAAATAGGATTAATAGGGGGAAAAATTCATCTGAACATAAATAGGATAATTTGATTCCTATTTCACTAATTAAAAACAACATCTTTATTTTGTGTTTTGCAATTTAAATAAAGAGTATTATAAAATACGTAATTATTTTAAAATATATTTTTTCCAATGAAATTAAATTCTGAGTAGGAATTTCTAATGTACAACTTATTGGGCTACATATTTGAGGAATCAGGTAAATAATGTTAAACAGTAAGTTCTTGTATGCATGCCGAAGACAGGCATGATATATATGTTGACCTGGGAACAATTCTGTTAAATTGAGAGGAGAATATAAGAGCCTAGAGGCACTCTTAGATGCCGCCTATAGAATGTTCGTGGCAAATTGTGTTAGCACAACGCGAAAGCAGCAGTATAATGTTGTGCCCTCTGACGTCTATTCTACTACACATCTGCTGTTTCAGTGGCTAATTATTCAAATAGTTCTCGTATACATGATGTACACAAAGAAAAGAGAAGGGCGCATACTTCTCTAATTCTCTTAGGGGGTGTACGAGTTTGGAAGATCTCGCAAAAGGAATTAGATGTATATAAATGTTTTAAAAACAGTTTAATCTTTCAATAGCGAATGACTATATTAGGATGTTGTAGCAAGCTGATACCTCTTTTTGAAAGGAAGTCTCAGCTTGTTCATTGCCCTAAAGACCACAACGGCCATTAAAGAACGATTGGTTTCTCGTTTAAACTGAGCTTTCTCAATAATTCTTAATATTTAAAAATCTCACGATTAAACTAGATTGTCATAGAACACATGCTATCGCGTTCAACAGTTAGGGGTAAATAGCAGAAATTCACTGTTTGGGAAAACTCTTATCACTTAACTTCACAGTCGTTGCATGACGTTGGCATACTCGTATGATGTCGCAGTAATTATAATGTCTACTCGTTTCTAATGGTGTACTATGATGGACGCCCCAGGGGATTCAAATATGGGACTTCCTGTCCTTAACATTACCGTTAATGATATTGATTTTTGAAAAATTATTCTTTAATTAACAATAAAGTGATTCAAAAAGATATACAGCACTATTGCAAATGCCCAATTCTATGATATGCACAATTAATTTGATGGATGATTCAGTTGAAACCACTGGTTTTGGTCGTTGCAGTCAGGGTTTTTAAAAACGATTAAACTAGATTGTCATAGAACGCATGCGGTCATCTCAACATTCAGGGGTAAATAGTGGATATTTATAGTAGCGAAAAATGTCTAACAGTTAGCTTGGCAGATACCGGCATATGCTATCACAGTCATCCTAATGTCTACTCGTTTTTAAATGGAGTGACTACGATGGACGCCACCAGGGATTCAAATATGTGATTTCATGTAACTTAACCTATCACAATAATAATAATGAGTCAAATATGAATCAATTGATTCGGGTATAAAATAATTTAAGTACTGTACTTATGCAGTTTTTATAAGATTAATTTCTTATAAAATTGTATATCAAACAAACTATTTAAAGCAGTATGGCTCACTTTATCTTTCTCAAACACTTGTGAGTAAGTGACATTGATTCTTACAGAGTCCTTATAAGAAAATAACATATTTGATCTATGCAGCAGTATATATATTCTTGTTCGTTATTTCAGGCCCCGCTCTTGTTTAAAATGTTACCCAGTATTAAATTCTCTACGTAAATTTAAACCCCGAATATCAATATTTCACGCAGACATGGATACCTTTTTTTTTCCTCTGTTAGAAAGTTCATTGTGTACTTGCCTTATTAAATTCTGCTGACACATCAGATGCGGAATAGTTTGACTCTCCTGTTCATGGTTATTATATAATATTCCAAACATTTTTCCCCTCGCCTGAGACCTTCATAACGCCAGTAGTTTTTGTTCTCGCAGCCGGAAAGACTTTATGTCATGTGATCTATGGACGCTGTTTTCAGTCGCTGTATATTGGCTCAAGAAAAGTAAAATATGTAATTTATAGAGCACATTGGCGTATATATTAGATATATAATAATCTGTGCTTTAGTTTGGTTAATAAATAGTGTTTTAAATCGTCGTAATGATGTGCTGCGCATATATAAGAGATTTTATACAATTAAATGTAAACAAAATGTATTCTAAATTATTAATATTTTAATGGAAAATAGAACTGATATATATAAGCAATTGTCAGATTTAAATTAGATTTTTTAAATTCATGTTAGTTGTTTTGGTATAGTCTCAAAATTAGGTTTTAAATGAATGTTAGTTTTGGTATAGTCTTAAATGAATAAGTTTGACTAATTTAGAAATTAGTGTATTTCGTAAAATGCACATTCATTGTTAAGATAGTTGTAATACAAACGTTGTAAATAAGGTTGCAATTAGTATTGTAATACAAAAGTTGTAAATAAGTTTGTAATTAATATTGTAATTCAAAGTTGTAAATAAGTTTGTAATTAGTATTGTAATACAAAGTTGTAAATAAGTTTTTAATTAGTATTGTAATACAAGAGTTGTTAATAAGTTTTTAATTAGTATTGTAATACAAGAGTTGTAAATAAGTTTTTAATTAGTATTGTAATACAAGAGTTGTAAATAAGTTTGTAATTAATATTGTAATGCAAAAAAGTTGTATATAATTTTTTAATTAGTATTTTTAATATTATTGCATTCAATTAGATAGTATGCAAAAAGTCGTTAATTAAGAGAGCTCAGTTCAAAGTCTGGGGACGAACAGGGTTGAAAGTTCCCTTGTTTACGACGGTAATGATAACAATAAATAAAAATTATTATTGAATTAGAACTGAATCAAAAATAATATGGCGAATACATAGATGTTTCCTTTTATTCTTTTAATGTTTTGGTAAACCAAAATTAAAGACCACCAAAATGGTGGTTTTGTTATAAAAAAGATCAGTAATTTCTCGAACATATATGAGTAAAAAAATTAATTATTAAAGTACAAAATTACAAAAGTAGTATTCAAAAACTATTTCGGTGATATCTTGTAATAGAATAACAAATAATGTTTTTTTAATAATTTTAGAAATCATTTCTAAAATTCATTAAAGAAAATATATATACTCACAAATGAAATACTATAGATATTTCTTTAATGAGTTATACAAATGAAGTAGTATATATTTCTTTGAGATTATACAAATGAGTTAGTATATATATATATATTTCTTTGAGTTATACAAATGATTTAGTGTATATATTTCTTTCCTTTCTCATATATTTCTTTAAAAAATGAATATATGAAAATTAATTTCACCTATTAGTATGTAAAATGAAAAGAGCTTTGTTTTAAAGCAATTAATCTATTCTAATTGTCAGCCATTTATTTAAAATTCGCCTTTTTACTACTAATTTTTATGCTTATAGAAATTAGCTGAAATGTTGATTTGATATATAACAATGAGAATGTTATGTTGTTGTTTTTTTAAATGTTTAACTTAAGTTAAAAACTTTTTTTTTAAAAATGATATATATATAAATATTTTTAAACTAAAACAATATGATATTCATCATGAGTTTTGTAGAAAATACCTTAAATTCCTTAAATTTTCCATTAATTTCAGCTTTAATAATAAAAATAATAAGTTTGAGATTTAATATAAAAAATTAAATTGCTCCCCTATTAGTATATAAAAATGAAATCAACTTCATATTAAAACAATTAATTTATTCCAATTATCAGCCATTTATTTAAAATTCACATTTTCTACAAATTATTTCAGCTTAATTTTTTTTTTTTTAAATTAAATTTTTCTTAATAATCTTACAAAAATAATAATAAATAAAACAACTAGAATAAAAATTAACCTCATTATGCAAACAGTTAATATCAGTTTGCGAGAGGTACATTTATATTCATGAGTGGCAACTAAGTACATGAAAGCAAATAAAAAAATCGCAAGAACAATTAATTGTTTTCCATCATTAGAAAAAAATATGTTTGCATGCATAATTCATTATCTGTAAAAAAAAGAAAAGAGTTTATTAAATCGTAGCTGCCAAAGGAAATGTGTAATTAAGGGAATATTCCGTAACAATACGCTGATCATAATTATTGTCAACGATAATTGCGGGAAAAATAATAACTTGCAAAAAGAATTGTTGTTTGGGACAATTAATTTCATATTCCGTAAATAACATTGTGAAACCTTTGCTCACTAATTTTGCGGTGTCCAATTAAATATGATTAATAGGAAAAAAAATTAATCTGAACATAATTTGATAATTTGATTGTTATTTCACTAATTAAAACCTACATCTTTATTTTGTGTTTTTCATTTTAACTAATGAATATTATAAAATATGTAATTAATTTTAGAATATATATATTTTCAGTGAAATTAAATTCTGAGTGGAAATTTCTTAACTTATAGACAACTTGTTAGACAACTTATTGGGTTACGTAATTGAGAAATCAGGTAAATGATTATAAAAATTGTAATTTAAAGTGCACATTCAGTTAAATAGTTGTAATACAAAAGTTGTAAATAAGTTTGTAATACAAAAGTTGTAAATAAGTTTTGTAATACAAAAAGTTGTAAATTATTTGTAATACAAAAGTTGTAAATAAGTTTGTAGTTAGTATTGTAATACAAAAGTAGTTCACTAAGAGAGCTCAGTTCAAAGTCAGGGGCGAACTGGGGAAAGTTCTCTTATTTACGCCGGGGATGAGAACAATAAATAGAAACTTCTTTCTATTGACATTTTTAGAATTTGAAAGAAAAAATAAAGGGCAAATCTTTAGATTTTCCTTTTATTCTATCTAAGTTTTGCAGAGTACACCAAAATCAAAGACCAGAAAAATTGTGGCTTTTTGTTATAAAAAGATCCTTAATTTCTCAAATTACAAAAGTAGTGTTCAAAAACTTTTTCTTAGCTTGTATTAAATTTATGTATAATGTTCTTTATTAAGAATTTTAGAAATATTTTGTAAAATTCATTAAAGAAGTAAATATACTCACAAATAAGTCAATATATAATATATTTCTTTAATGAGTTATACAAATGAGCAAAAGTGTTATAAATATATTATTAATATATATGAGCAAATATATCTTTATAGAAATGAGTTATATATTTCTATCTTTTTAGGTATATTACTTTAATGATTTATGCTAAGGAAATTAGTGTAATTTAGTATATAAATTTCTTTATTTTTATATATTTCTTTAAGTATCAACTTTAATATTTAAAATTAAAAATTGCAGCTATTAGTATATAAAATGAAAAGAACTTCATTTTAAAATAATTAATTTATTCTAATTGTCAGCCATTTATTTAAAATTCACTTTTTTTTTACTAATTATTTCAGATAAATTTTTTTAGGTTTATAGAAAGTCATCTGGAGAAGTGATGCTCTGATATATAACAATAACAATATTCATTTAAAATTTTTCTTGTTAATTAATAACTTTTTAAAAAAAGTGTTATATATAAAAATATTTTTAAATTAAAACTACTTTCATTATGATATTTGCAGAAAATATTTTAAATTGCCTATATTTTCTCTTAATTTCAGCTTTAATAATAATAATAATAATAAGTATGAGCTTTAACATTAAATATTAAATTACTCCTATTAGTACGTAAAATGAAAACAACTTCATATTAAAACAATTAATTTATCATAATTATCAGCCATTTATTTAAAATTCACATTTTCTACTAATTATTTTCTACTAATTTAAAAAAAAATTAAGTTTCTCTTGATAATTTCACACAAAATAATAATAAATAAATAAAAAAAACAACTAGAATAAAAATTAACCTCATTATGTAAACAATTAATATCAATTTGCCAGAGGTACATTTATATTCATGAGTGGCAACAAGTAAATGAAAGCAAATAAAAAAAAAAATCGCAAGAGCAATTAATTGTTTTCCATCATTAGAAGAAAAATATGTTTGCATGCATAATTCATTTTCTGTAAAAAAAAAAAAAGAAAGGTTTTATTAAATCGTAGCGGCCAAAGGAAATGTGTAATTAAGGAATATTTCGTAACAATACGCTGATCATAATTATTGTCAACGATAATTGCGAAAAAATAATAATAACTTGCAAAAGAATCATTGTTTGGACATTTACTTTCATGTTCCGTAAATAACATTGTGAAACTTTTGCTCACTAAGTTGCGTTGTCCAATTAAATATGATAAATAGGGGGAAAAAAATTAATCTGTATATAATTTGATTGTTATAATAATTTGATTGTTATTTCACTAATTAAAAACTACATTTTTATTCTTTATTTTGCATTTTACATTTTAAATAACAAATATTTAAAATATATAATTAATTTTAGAATATCTTTTGTCCAATAATATTTAATTCTGAATGGACATTTCTGATAGACAACTTGTTGGGCTACGTATTTGAGGAATCTCATTTTGAAATCATTCAAGTGATGCTGAACAGTAAGTTCCTGTATACATTCTGTATACAGTGACAAAAAGTAAGTTCTTGTATACATTCTGTATACAATGACAAACAGTAAGTTCCTGCAGGCTTTCTGTATACTATGACAAACAGTAAGTTTCTATATACATGCTGAAGATAGGCATGATAATTATTTTGACTAGAGAACACTTGTGTTAAGTTTGAGAATTTGATGTGAGAGGAGAATATGAGAGCCTAGATACATTCTTAAATGCCGCTTAAGGAGTGTTCGTTGCAAATTGTGTTAGAGCAACGTGTTAGCAGTAGTATAATGTTGTGCCTTCTGAGTTACATTTAATCTGCTACATATCTGCTGTTTCAGTGGCGAAATATCAGAGGTGAAAGGAATATATATGCTCAATATTAGCATTCTCAATTAGAGTGCAAGAGGCCTCCAGTATGAAACCAATAGTGGCGTCCATTGCTTTCAGAAATTAATAGAATTCCACATCGATTGCGACAGAGGAAAAAGCCTCTACAATTAGGTTGCCTTAAGTGAGTATTCTAGGTTAATCCTCATTCAATAAACAAATTCACGTAGTTATGCCTAAAAGTTCTACTGGAAAGCAATGCTCTCCCTTCATCTTCTATCAGTGGCTTATTCATAACATAAGTGAAATATGAGATTCGCAGATATACCACGAAATAAAAATCAATCTGTATGTAAAAACAACATTGAAAACAAATGAAAAACTAAAAGTGAAAAACTGAAATCCTTTCACGAATTTTGATATATCATGTGTGAACATTCTTTGTTGAATGAATACATATGGGAGTATGAAAATGTTCAACCCAAGGAATTCAGAAACCACAGGTCAGAATATTATGCAAAAACCCGAGAGCAACTCCGTTCTTATAATATTCTGACCTGTGGTTGCATAATATTCTGACCTGTGGTTAACAAACAAACCTGTGGTAAACAAGCGAATCCCGCTTTAGGGATTCACTTGTTTATTTGGCGATTTTTCCCCTTGTGGTTTCGCAAAGCCTCCTCCTAAGCAAACAAAATGGCCACTGCAGTTACAAAATGCTGCGATTTGCGCTATTCGTTTTTACGCCGAAAAGAGACTTGGCAACATAGAAACCCTCAAGTGCAGAATCTCCGCAAGAATTATCAAAATCAATAGCGACAGGAATATAAATTTAAGAACTCAAATACCACAAGAAGCACTACCCTATTCAGACAGAGAAGTCTGTTAAGTGATGGTTGCATTAACTTTTATAAACATAAACTTATCCTCAGACACTATTCTGTGGAAATTTAAGCAATAATCTGTTTGTATTTTGAAAGGCAGACAATTCAAAATGAACTACAGAGCCCGTGACTTGATATGGGTCAATTGTTATATTTAGCACCATTTTTTTGTCAGATTTGAAACACACATAAATAAAATCTCTTAAAAGTGTGGGTTTACTTTAAATTAAAGTTTTTGAACTTGACTATTCTCACTTTGAGACAGGAGTTTAATCTGTTTTATTTAAATAATAACATAATATATTTTTTATTTTATTGATTCACTTTTTAGAAACTCCAAGGACCTCTAACCAGGACATCCTGTTATCACACAAAAATATTTTTTTAAGATTCAGAATTTTTAAAACGATTGCATATCAGAATTCAGATTTTCATTTCTATATGTATGTCCATTTCGTAGTTGTGTGATAATGTGAACAACTAGCATGTAGGAATGCTCAGATTACACTGGCATTGATTCAGAAATAAGGATCACTGCTCCCATAAGGAAAGTAAATGCATCTAAAAGTTCTCCTTTAATAACCATTTTAATTTCTTTCACGTAATTATTTTTAATTTGAAACTGCCAATATAATGCAGATATTTTTACATCTATTGCATATTTTAATATTTTACGTGAATTAAATTTAATTCAGATATAAATCTTTTTTCAAGAGAAGTTAATTGAATTATCTCAATCTATGAATCTTTTTCTGCAAATAATAAATCAAAGCTTTTTCATTAAATATATAAAGATAATATAATTTTTAATTGAATAATTAATTTAAATTAGTTTAAGACACTTATTTGCTAAATTGTACATTTCTTTTCAATCTTAACTCAATTTCACATTTGTGAATTTTTCAAACATATACGAATCTTTTCATTCATTATGATTTTTTCAAAATCAAGTTAATATCGCATGAAGTTTTTTCTTTGAGATGAAATTGTTACAAATCTAATAATCGAATAAAAAGCTTTAAATTTAAATCTAATTTCGTCAAAGAATATTTCTCTTCCGTTTATTTGCACTAGTTTGATAAACAATTTATACTCTTGGAAAAAGTATTCTTCTTCAATTTGATTTTTCAAATCACAAAAACTTCTTTTGAAATCTACTTTATGTTTTCAAGAATTTCTCGTAAAAGAAGTAAATTAGTATCTTCGGAAGAAAAGTTTTGAATTTTTAAAACAGAGTATTTTGAATTGCATAATTTATAATAAGAAAAGCAGAATGTAATGAAAAGGAGTTTTCTTCTCAAATATAAGAAAATAAATTAATAAAGGATAAAAACATTACTTTAAGATTTTATAATCTGTAAAAAAAAAAAAATCAAATGCAATTGAAACAAAAGCTGTCAAACAATAGCTAATAAAATATAAATTAGGTTCTTCGTTTGTTTTAATCTATTAATATGCCCAAAAAAAGACCAATTATTTTTTTTTCAAAAACTCTTTATTTATTCATCCAAATTTATTTCATTGCCGTCAAAGTAATCCCCTCCGGACACAATGCACTTATGCCAACTTTTTTCCAATCCTCAATGCATGCTAAAAAGGCATCGGCAGGGTTGGCCTTCAAAGCGCGCGGCGATTCAAGTTGAATCTCTTCAATCGATTCAAAACGGTGTCCCCAGAGTGGTCTTTTGAGTTTATGGAGTAGCTAGAAGCTACACGGTGTGAGTACGGTGGTTGTGGAACGATATGGGTTTTATTTTTGGCGAAAAACTCACGAAGAAACGATGCAATGTTGTCTGACGTATACAGTGTTTTCGGTACCAATCGAGATTTGACGCGTTTGAGGCCCAAAATGGAATTGACCGATCCTTTTGAAATTCCAACATCATCAGCAAGGTCTCTAATTGTAAATGGACGGTTTGCAAGCACCAAACGTGAGCTTCGTCGGTTGAGGTTGATGGTCGACCAGAGGGCTCTTCGTCTTCAATGCGTTCTCTGCCGTCTTTGAACTGTTTATACCACTTCTAAACATTTCTTTCCGATATAGGAATGCTCACCGAAGCCTTCTGCAACATTTTTTTTACATTTCCGCAAACAAAATTTAATGTAAGTTTTTGCTGAATTAATTCAGTCATTTCAAAAATCGCCGGTATCAGTTTTAGAGTCTCACAAAACCAAGGGTAACTCAAACACTAACGAATATTTTGACGTCAAATTTCCCACAGATGTCAAGGACAATGCCAGCTACCTAAAAAGAAAAACAAAATTGAAATTCCATAAGCGCCGGGAATTTTAAATTCAAAAATTTGTCTTACTTTTGGGACGCAGTAGTATATTAATATTTACACATTTCATCTGTATTCAATGTATTAGACAAATAATTTGATACATTTCTTATAAGCTTTGCTATGTAATTTAAAAATATTATAATTTAAACGTTATATTATGTAATTTACATACATTTCTCAAATACATTAGAAAAATGTGAGAACCGCCTACCTCAGTATATCCTAAACAACAGCCAATTGTCAATTTTTCTTATCAGTTTTGATTTCATTATTAATAAGAAATGACTATTATCATATTTAAGAAAATTTTCGTGTTATGCTTTGTAACAATAGGTTTACATTTTATTGAAAAATTATAACAAGTTACTACTGTGTCCGAAATGTAAGACGAATTTTCAATTTAAAATTCCCGGGACTTATGGAATTTCAATTTTCATTCTGGAGCCACTCTGGAATTCATAAATGAAATTCAACACCGTCTTTCTCACTGAAAATTTAAATTTATTCATATGCTGTCTATTTATTTAGTATTTCATAATTTTTTTTTTTTTTTTTTAATTTTGATGTTGTTTATTTTTAATTATTTATTTTTTATTTAAAAAATAACTGCGTTGGTAATGTATATTAATGTCTAGTTGCCTATACTTAATACTAGACTACCCCGAAATTAACATAAATATTAATAAACAATAAACTAAATATTAATAAAAAATGATAAATAAAATATTTGTAAAAAATGGTAAATACAGCATTAATATAAAATGAAAAAAATATTAATAATCACAGTTCTAAATATTTTTTGAGATATATTAAATTTTTTCTTACCCATACCATGAAATAGAACTTCAAATAGTATTTGTCAATAACCCAAAAACACACATGAACTTTTATTTACTTTATGTAAAATAACTCAATTTGAATTTTATATTTAACACCAGGAATTGAGTTGTGAATCGTTGAAAGATATTTAAAAAAAAAAAACTTGTGATAATTTTAGGTTTTCTAAATATCTCTTAAGTTCACCGTCTCTTTTAATGAAAATAGTAATTGAATTTTTTTAATTGTGTACTCAGAAAAAATAAGATGTAATCAGCGAAGAAAGCGCATATATCCAATTGTTATTATCAGCGTAATAACTTCAGTTGTCTTTTCATGTTCATATAAAACGTTATTAATTCATAACATTCTTATAGCAAAATATTACTCAATTCTATTCTCTCAGCCACATGTCCTAAACCAGTAGTGTGTGGACTTTATTCAAGGGGCTTATGAACTTACTTCAAGGGGAGTCTGTGAGCTTAGTTCAAGGTGTCTTTGGATTTAGTTCTGGGAATCCATGCTTGGTCGGGAGATCCATGAACTTACTTCAAGGGATCTGTGATCTTGGTACAGGGGATGCATTGGCTTAGTTCAGAAGGATGTGTAAAGTTTGGTATGGGTGACCGTTGAACTTGGTTCAAAGAAGATATAAGCTAGAATGAGAAAAATTATTATCTTTATTTTCTATGACTACTATTTAAATCTAAAATCTCATAAGAATATATGCAATAAATTACCTAGGTTTAGTTATATTTATGATTCTTTTATTTCTTCATTGGTGCGACAGCCCCATGGTAATCCAAGGTCGTCTGTCTAATGCAGAATTCGAGACAGGAGATGTTTTCTTTTACGGGATAGAATTGTCAGCCCTACTGCCCAACGCTCTTACAGTCTTATTAGACTTTAACCTACGAGTTTGAAGTGCATTCCGAACCACTTCAAACATCAATGGAACGTCGGAACTCGAACCTTTTTGGTACCGAGTGCCAGAGTGCTAGTCAACTCGGCCATCAGGACCCTATGTTAATGATTAGCAAATGAAATAACATTACTTTTTATAAAACATTTCATTCAAGATAAACAACATTACTGTTTGCATTGGCAAATTTTTAATACTAAAATTTAAATTACTTTGTACTTTATAATCTGTTTGATTACTTAATGTGCCTAAGAAAAAACATATGCATTATTATTATATATAATTATTTTAAAATGTAAACATCATAAAAGATTGTGATAAATTTAAAAAATTTCTGAAAAGGGTCCATGGCTTTTCATATAATGATTCGAGATCTTCTAACCTTAAAAGAAATCTTATCAAAATGGAATTTTTATTCTTGTATAAAATAAACTCAGAATCATCTTAAAAAAATCAACACTGAAAAATATCTTTATACTTATTTATTTATACATTTGAAACAAAGTTTTATTATTGTGACATGGATATCAGAAATGAGAAAGTAGAATTCCGTTTACAAGTATCTAAAAACCGCCACTGGAAAAAAAAAAAACAAATTCTCTTTAGGAAGCAGTTTCTCTCAGATACTAATGACACAAGATTAGGTTTCCCTAATCTTATTTTCTACGTAGTATCATCCACACAGTATCGATTCTAACCCTTCTGGTAAGAGTTCGCTGTACAGTTTCATTAAGCTCTGTTTCAAATTAAATAAGCAAGATAAGAATCAGTATATATTTCTTTTTGTATTCCTGTGGTGTTTGTTCCTCTTTATTCTTTTTGCAAATATTACACATTATTGAAATAGGGTTTTAGCTTCGGTAAAATAAAAACCCACATATATTTTTCGGTAAAATTGTATTTTGGTCGACCAACTTTAGGAAGTCACAATCGAGCGAAGCAAGCAAGCTTGTTTCAACGAATTTAAATCGAAACAAATATTAGTTACAGTTTCATTTATAAAGGTTGGGTTTTGAAAATGGGGAAAAAATAATGGAGCAACTAAATTGATTCTGCTGCTTAAAAATAGGTTATCAAAGACCTTTAACAATTATTGATTCTGTCGTAAAAACATTTTATTTAAAGAATATAACTTTAATTTGAACGACATTACTCCTACATCGCTCAGTCTGCCCAGATATTTATATTTTAATCTCTATGGTCCACCGCTTCGTTGATTGCAATGTGACGCACTCAAAGATTATATTTAGCTAACATCACTGCCAGGTATTAATTACAGATGCATATGTTCAATGTACTACACGACGAAGTACAATATGCAGTTGAAACAATCTTTAAGTTTTCAGTTTTGTGGCGCATTTATAGATCTTTCAATCATATACTTCTTGCATTTAATAACTAAAAAAAATAAATTAATTGAAAATTAATTTTTATTTTTCAAATATTAAAAATTTCTAATATTAAAAAAATTATTTTTCCAGTTCCATTCGATCTTTATTTTTTATTTACCTGGCCGTCTCAAGAACAAAAAAAATACAACACACGTGATGTAGCACGTAATGGTGAACGAGGTAGCCATATTTTTAGAAGCCTCCTACCAAATTTTGTAAATTATCGCCAGTTTGGCGATGTGGCAAAATTGTTGGGTGAAAAAATACGATTTAACCTATTTATCAAACCAGTGTGGTTCTTATGACTTCAAAAAGGGGTTCGAATCTTAGAAAGTATGCTAGAGTATACAAAGAAGGAAATATAATACATAATAATACACTACGTAAAAAAGTAGAAGGACACTTGATTTTGTAACAATAATCAAAATATTTTATTTTTACTAAAAATTTTTATTAGAAACATTTTACAAATATTTTAAAAACACAATTTTAACATCAGAATTATGATGTTCAAATATAAAATATTAATGGCAACAAAAAAGTTTCTCTTTTTTGAAACTTTGTAAAAAGTAGAAGGACAGCATTATAATGAATGAAAAAATAGTGATTTTAATAGGGAATGTTCTTCCCATTGGATATTCTGTTTGGAAGTGAATTGTATAGAGATTGAACTTCTGTTTGACAAAAAATTGTGGTCATTCAATGCTTCTCGAAGCTGAGTTAGCCAATCAAAATTGCCTTCCATCAGCATAAACTCGACGAACTAGCATTGCCCAGATGTTTTCCACTATATTAAGGTCAGGACTTTTGGCTATTTGTAAAACATCCACATTATTTGGAACCAATTTTTGACTCAGTGTGTGAATGGAACCTCCGTCTTGCTGAAACTTCCACTCTTCACCCCCAAGTCAGAGCCATAAGGAAAAGCTCGAGATTCAGTACTTGTCTTAGTCTGTATGTTTTGCCCCTACCATTTAAGAAAACCAGACTTGTCCTTCCCTTATCCAACAGCCAACCAAACCATTAAACTCCCTCCTCCCATTTGTCGTGTTGAATAGTATTCGTCTTCATTCCCCAGACAATGCCAGTAGTGCTGATATCCGTCTGGACCGTCTAAGTTAAATTTCTTTTCATCGGAAAATATCACAGAAGTCCATTCTGTAGTCAGGACATGTGCTCCTGAGCCCACGCTAAACAGTTATTAATGTGAGCTTGTGTCCACTTAGGATGATGTTTCCGTTTTTGAAAATGAATTTTTAGATCTTTAAATAGTTGTAAACTGTTTGTTTCGTCACATGATTAAGTCCTGCTTGATTTCTTGCCTTTGAAAGACTTCCTTTGTTCTTCTTAAGCACACGAACAAGTTTTCTTTCATTACGTGGTGTTGACTTTTCGGTCACCAGTCTTCTTTTTCTTTCCATTTTTGTAAGGATTTCTGATAAAGTTTGAAACTGTATTGGGGCGCACCTGCAACAATCGAGCAATCTCTGTGACACCTTTACCATCATTTTTGATATGCAGAAATTTGGCCTTTTGAAATCGTTCAAGGTATTCCTTTAAGCATTTCTGAGAAGGAGAAACAGCGTAACTTTTAAACAAATTAGATTTTTTGACAGAAAACGATAAAACAAAGTACAAAATCACTATTTAACTACAAAGAACAATTCGCTAAATTAAATATATTAGCATCCTCTTTTTTGCGCATCGGAAATTATATATACTAATTTTTTATTATTAATATTAATGGTAGATGTTTAATTTTTATAAAAATGAAAAAAAAAAGGGTCATTAAACTAAATCTGCATAAATATCTGATGGTTAGGAGAAAATAAGAGATATTAATTGGCAAAAAACACTGTCCTTCTTTTTTTTTTAAGCAGTATATAATTTTTAAATATTTACATAAGTTAAATATTGTCAGGTAAGAATTTAATTCAAATGATTTTATTTAAAAGAGGAGGAAAAGTGATGGCGTGGCATAGTATGTACCAAAATGGCGTCACTTGCTACTCGTGGCCTAGTGATAACCCACAATCTACCTGCACGTAACCTGCAAGCTAGCGATATCCGTTGTAGTCAGTCGTAATTTTCCTTACAGAACATAAACGTGGAGATACGACGACGATTTCACAAGTATGCAAGTGCCTCACATTGATGAGCTGAAGCTGCCTAGTGAGCCTGTCACCAGGCATAATCTCTATCAAGCCTCTTGCTATCTGAAAGCAGTAACAGCAAAGGGGCTGCGCCGATGTATTCGCATCCTATTACCATGCATATAAAATGAAGTTGTTTGCATAAAAGCAAAATAACTACAAATGGTCACATTTTTTAACTACTACAGTGCCCAAAAAGTAAGACCAATTATTATTTTTTCAAAAAATACTTTATTAATTCTTCCAAATTCTGAACATTTCTTTCTGATATAGGAATGCTCACCGAATGCCTTCTACAACATTCTGTACGTTTCCGCAAACAAAATTTAATGCAAGTTCTTTGCACAATTAACTCAGACATTTCCAAAATCGTCGGAATCATTTTTAGTGTCTCACAAAGCCAAGCATAATTCAAGCACTAAAGAATATTTTGACGTCAAACTTCACACAGATGTCAAGGACAGTGCAAGCAACCTAAAAAGAAAAAAAAATTTATACTCCATAAGCCCCGGAATTTTAAATTCAAAATTGGTCTTACTTTTTGAACATAGTAGTATGTATGATCTTGATTTTGAACCAGTATGAAGTCGGGGATGTCAACAAAAATTTGACGGCGTAAAATGAAACTGTAAAACTTGAGTAAAAATTTATGTTTCAAAGCTTATGACCATAAATTAATACCATTCTTAATTAATGCCTCTCCAGAAATTAATGTCAATTTCTGCTTCAGAAATTGGCGGTGCATATTGAACTTTGGCATATTCCAGTGACTATTCTACCTGATTGATGATCTTATAATGTAGTGCTAACATTGACTTATCATTAACGAATTTCATAGTTACTAATGGGGGACCAATCAACACTAATATATTTTCAATAGCTTTGATAATTCCGGGTAATTATGGCATTATTCACTCTATGTGATACGTTTCATTAATTTAATTATTCGTTTCCTTTTTTTCATTCATTCAATTTATTATTTATATAGTAATTCCATTGTTAATTCATTCACTTCTTATTCCTTCATTCATTTCACAGTTCATTTCATCATTCATTCATAAATTTTATTATTTATTCATTCATTTCACATTATAGTCATTAAAATAAGCATGTTTCCCATGATAAATTGATATTTCTTAGGGATTTTATTATTTTTTTTTTTTTGTTGCAAATTATATAAAATGTTATATATATATATGTTCTTTTATATTCTTTATATAACATTTAATATATATTAAATGCTATTATATATATGTTCTGTATATTTTTATATATATTTATTAACTTTATTGACTTTCTAAATCTTTACTCGCTAAATTGCTGTCGGTATAAAGCAGATGAAACGTCATTCACAATTTTTTAAAACTTTATAATATTTACAAACCTAAATTCTAAATAACTTTAAAATTTAACGTTAACAATAATTATTGTAGTATAAGCATTTTTATTGTTGTTTCTAATAATGATCACCACATTATTATTAGTTCTCTCATTAAAGTTTTAGTTCTCGTAAAATTAATAAATTACTTATTTAACTACAGGGTAATCAAAGTTATTTTTAAATACTAAATCCTGCTTGCATAATGTGTAAGACAAAATAAATAAAAATCTTTTCAATTTTTATTTTATCAAGATGAAAATATTATTATATAATATTTAATTAAAATCCCTCTGTGCATTCTATTCCTGCATCCTAATAAAATATAACCTCTAAAATTTTGATTCTATATAAAAATAGCAATATTTAGTTTCATATTTTCTAAGTTATAATCTAATTTATTACCAAACATAAAAAGCAAAAATTACATTTTCCTTTTAATTACTTGTTTGTTTATTAAACATTCTTTAATGTAAGTTTTCAATTAATTATACAAAAACTTATGATGCTTTACTATATAGCATCCTTTAAACTAAGTCCATACCAAAAGAAATAAAAATTTTGATAAAATTTTTACATATAAAATTTCTAGTTAATTATATGTAATAATAAACAAAAATAATACGAAGACATACAAGAAAATATTGACTCTAATCTTAAACAAGTTAAAATAAATACTTAGATTGGCAGATGTTTGTTGAAATTAATTTTAGTAGTTAAATATTTCCCTTTATAATTCTCAAATTTCATATATTTGTAAAAAGTATTTGGTATTTTTGAAAAATTTTCATAGTATTAAAAAGTTTATCTAGATAAATAACTGTTGTATAATTAATAACACACTAGATTTTGGTTAAAATTCGACATATATAAAATCTGTATATAAAAATCCAAATATATAAAAGTAAAGTATTTGTATTTCTTTATATTTCTTGTAGCTTTAAAACTATAAGAAAACTCATTTTTTTTTCCACTGAATTCATCATTTTTTGTCTGGTAAATAAGTAAAATCACGAAATAATTTTAATTACTTTTTAATAATTTTAATAATTTTAATTTCAAAGTATTATATCAAAAACTATTGTTATAATACACTCAAAGCCAAAACATTATGACCATTATATCACCTTTGGCGCGCAACACAGCTTCAACCCGCCTTGGCATGGATTAATACCAGTTAAATACCACTTCCAACTGATCACGTGCCTTCCACGTCCTCCAGGCGAGTTCATGTAGGGGTGGTCATAATGTTTTGGCTCTTGAGTGTACATTGTTGACGTTGATTGTAAAATACATATGTTTTGTAACCAGTTTTTTATAACAATATCAATTTTTGCTCTGCAAGAAATATATGTAAATGTGTTTCAATTCAAATGTTCTAAAATAGAATAGATGTTTAAAAAAGAGAAAAATCAAATCAAAATTTTTAATAATCAAATTTTTATTTAATTTAAATAGAAAGGACAAAATATAATTGTGCTTCCTCCTACGCACTAGCAAGACCCCCCCCCCTCCCCCTCCTGTGGCATTCAG
This sequence comes from Caerostris extrusa, assembly GCA_021605095.1. Classification (NCBI taxonomy): domain Eukaryota; kingdom Metazoa; phylum Arthropoda; class Arachnida; order Araneae; family Araneidae; genus Caerostris; species Caerostris extrusa. Next base: position 62,182 of record BPLR01002150.1, read on the forward strand.
GTAAAATGGTTAGCAGGCCAGGGACTCTCATTCCGAGAGGAAATATATTTAGCACAACCCTGTATAACAGTTGCCCTACAGATTCTCACCCGGAGAAGAAGTATATTTCGCACATCCTGTACATACCTGAGTATCGGGTTTTCGGCTTAGAAATGGAATCTTTTCATGGATCTATAATTCGTCTTTAAATCTATTATTCTATCTTTTAAATGTGTTATATATTGTCTGTATGTATATGGTGTTTATGGGTGTGTAAAAAAGCTGTAATTTCTCCAACCTGCGCCTCAAAACTCATCCGAACCACGCCCAATTACAATCTGGTTGCCCAACCTGCACGCTACAAAAGTGAGATCAAATATAACTAATGAACGACTTGTTTATACTTACTTGAATGATGGAATAATTAATAGTTTGATAAACATGATTGATATTGTTTTTATTTTAAGTATCCTAAGACATAGTATTTCAATAGGAATAATAAAAAATATATATAATTTATAATATAAAAAATATTGATAATTTGAAACATTAAAAAATTAAAAATATTTAAAAAATATTAAAAATTAGAAATATTACATTTTTTTATTTGAAATATAAAATTTTAAAATCAATTTTTTTTAGATATATAGTACAAAAATCATAAACTTTTAAATATGTTTTATATTTACATTTAATTTTGCTTATTTTAAAATTTATCGAATAATACTTCTACTAAAGCCTAACTAACACTGCATTCTATTTGCTACTTAAAAAAACACAAATTTTTCCAATAACAACTGCTTGCACTTTGATATATACAGAACCCAATATACTACAGAAATAAAATTACAAAAACTTTAAAAGGATTTCAAATTTCTCTATACTATTTATATTTCATAGATACGTTAATTATTCAACACTAACCATACAAACTAATATAAACTATTTCCGAATAATTTAAACTATTTTCGACTGTCCTACAACATTGCAAACAATATATTATTCATCGGAATACATTCAGATTCTTTTATTTTTTTTTTTCCAAAAAACTAAATTCCTAAAATTCTCTGCTCAATTATTTTTAACTATACTGCATAAAAGTAAGCAGAAAAGATCACATTAATTAGTGTTAAACTAAAAAACTTGCACGGAATTTCTTCTTTTGCCTCACAAAAGACTGTATTAAATAGTTAGAAAATAAGTTAATACTGTATTATTTATTTCAGTGAAAAACCTCAGTCAAATGTTATGTTACAATAAAAAATAATATATTGAAATATTTTATTATTTTGTGAAAAAATTGAAAAAAACATCAAAATTTCAATAAATAAATAAGGTAAATCTATTTGACTATCTATTCGATCTGACTTTAATTTCCAATTTGTGTATGAAAACAATACATTTTTGTGAAGCAATACAGAATATTTAATATTATTATTCCTTTTCTCAATGCAACTGATAGAATATTACGAAAAAGAGCCAACATTAAAAAAGAATGATGTTTTTATAATTTAAAAAATAAAATTCATTTGTCTACATTCATAGCGATATTTTCTTACTTTATATTTGTCATAACACCATTTATTCATTAAAAACAAATGCCCTTTATTGTCACATATAACGGATGTTTGACTGGAAATCTGAGATATATATTTGCCATCTATTTCAAAATATAAGCTGATCCGTGTATAAGCCTAGAGTGTGGTTTCTTCATAAAATTTACAAATTTCAAAATCCGTATATAAGCCGAAGAAATGTATATATATATATATATATATATATATATATATATATATTCGTGTTCATTATTTACGATATTTTATTATTATTTCTTTGTGTGTAACAGAAAGTATATATTTGTTCATTATTTACGGTATTTTATTATTATTTCTTTGGTGTATTTTGTTAAATTTCCGTTAGCACAAATTTCGTCAACATTATATTTTCATTTTGGCTGACAATGCAGTCAACCAGTAATACAAACAATTATACATTGTTTTATTACTGGTTGAATAAGTTAAAGCTGAAGTAAGTTATTATATAGTAGTAATAACTTACTTCATTTTTCCAGTTCCCCCCTTCTTTTCCTCTTTCCATGAGACGGCGTGGATTCTTCGACTTGGTCTAGATGTTGCTGTCTTCCAAGTAGGACAAGAAGAAAAAAACAATTCAACAAATTAAACAACTCATTCTTATAAAACTAATAATTAACAATAACTCACTTCAACTAACAATAACTTACTTCACTTAATAGATATAGATAGACTTCAGTATTGTATGCAATAATTTATAATTTTATTTGCATTTGTGTCATTTGTGAGCAATTTAGGCTAATTAGACCGGGACCTACAGTTTAATGTGGATTCCGAACCACTAACAAACATCCATGTCACGGCCAAGAATCATACATGAAACATGTGGTACCAAAGGCCAGAGCGCTAGCCAATTGGCCGTCAGCGTCACCCAGTATGATATTGTCTGAGACATTGTCTCAATAGAATAGGTTGAAAAATAATAAGAATTTAAGGACAAAATTTATGTTTAAGATAGTTTTAAAAGAGAAAAAAATATCCTGTTTTGAAAAAGAATCTCTTAATATTTTATTTCATAATTAGCAGAAATATATATCAGGATTATTTATTATATATATATATATTTTCATCTTGTTCCTAAAATAATCGTTTCATTGTAGTTTCTTTTCCAACATCTATTCCTCATTCGTATTCTCAATATTATAAGCAAACTAAATTATAAGTAAAATTTTCAATATTATGCAATGTTATGCGAATATCATTTTGACAATCCAATAATATAGCAATATGATTACATTAACACGAATATATAGGAATTATAAAATATAGTTTTACTGAATAATGTTTAAAATTTGGCGCCTAAATTACATAAACATCACGCCTTTAAATACACATCTGTAGTTCTATGTTGTTGTATTCGTATGTGTTGTTGTGATTGCATTGTACTGTATGATGTTCATTCATTGTATGATGTTACGTTCATTCTATGATGTTGTCTGACTTTAAAAATAAACTGAAAAATAATAGAATTTAAATTATTAGTATATAAATTAGGGAAAATTCTATTTTAAAAAGAAAGTTTTAAAAGGGAAAAATGCGTTGAAAAAGAATCTCTTTAGGTTATATTTCATAATTAACAAAATATATATCACGAAACTTTATCATCATTTACATCTTTTTCTTCAAATAATCATTCCATTCTTGCTTCTTTTCCAACATTTATTCCTTATTCATATTCCCAAATTTATATTTTTGTCGTTTTTTTTTAAACTGTTCAAGGCTTTTACCTGACGACGTTAATGAGCTCCATTTTCTCGTCATTACTAAGCGCTGACATTCAAAAGTTACGCTGAGGGAGACTCCAAAGCTGAATAAATTGCATTTCCGAAATGCACAAAATCCCTTTGCTCTTTCCGAGGAAGAACTGGCGAATACAAGATTAGGGATCGCAAAATGCTAATGTCATTCCAGGAAAGAGGAAGGTGAATCTATTTATTCACAAAAAGTTATCTATTCTGACAATCCTAGAAATTAAAACGAAATTTCAATTGCTTGTCCGCGGTAGCATACAAAATAAATATTAATTTGAAACAGTACTTACTTTAGTAGCAGATTGAAACATTACCTCATAATTCGTTTAAAGCAGTGAATTCGTTTCGTTCAGTGTTTTAAAGGTACTATTTGATCTGCCTTTAACTTCTGATGTCTACATAAATCAATTTAGCACCTCAATGGATAAATTTAATGAATACCGAGTAGTTCTTCGTAGCCTATTTAAGACGTTATTTTGTCTTCGAGATTCTTTTGAATGGAAATGATAGTATAGGTTTTAAATTTTTTTGTTTACATTAAAACATGTTATGAAAAATTATGTTACTTTAAAGATAGTTTTTAAAAGGGGAAAATATATCCTGTTTTGAAAAAGAATCACTTAAGTTTATGCATCATAATTAACAGAAATATAGTATATATATGTAGACTTCTCTACCAGTCCAGCAAATTTGTAACGGCCGGAGTGGGTGGTCAAGGGGTGTATTTCCAAACATATTAACGAAACGCTGTTTTTCCTCAACAACGGACATTTAGTGAAGCTCGGTAATATGTACAGCAATATTTACATTAATTATTATTACATAACAGTCACTTTCTCTCGCTGCTTGACGCAGCCCGATCCAGTTTCGCCTCCTCCCCTCGTTGACAACCAGCGTTCTTCTCTCGCACCCATCTACGGGGTTTCTCTCCTTCTCCCAGGGCCAGAATTCAAAGTCGAATACTGCCGCTACATGGCAAAAGGTTTGCGTCAAGGACACATATCCGCAATGTGTTGCTATCTGGTGATTAGCATACAAACAAATCCTACATATATATCGGGCTTCTTTATTATAATATACTTTTAGATATTTTTATCTTTGTACTTAAAATAATATAATAAAGCCTCAGATTAAAAGAAGAAGCTGAAATATAATAAGAATTCAGGGAAAAAGGTATACTTTAAAGATAGTTTTAAAGGGGAAAAAAATGTCAATTGTCAAAAAATAATCTCTTAAGGTTTTGTTTCATAATTAGCAGAGATATATATCACTTTTTCTTTATTATATATATATATATTCATTTTTGTTTCTAAAATAATCGTTTCAATGTCGTTTCTTTTTAACATCTACTCCTCATTCGTATTCTCAAAATTATATTTTCGCAGTTTTTTCAAAAACTGTTCTTAGGGTTTTACCTGACGACATTAATGAGCTCAATTTTCCCTTCATTACAAAGCGCTGACATCAAACGCTACGCCGAGGGAAGACTCCAAAGCTGAATAAATTGCATTTCCGAAATGCGCAAAATCCCTTTGCTCTTTCCTGGGAGAACGGGCGAGTACAAGATTAGAGATCGCAAAATGCTAATGTCATTCCAATAAAGAGGAAGGTGAATTTATTTATTCACAGAAAAGTTATCCATTCTAACAATCCTAGAAATTAAAACGAAATTTCAATTGCTTGTCCACGATAGCATACAAAATACATATTAATTTGAAACAAGGAAGAAAATACTGTCTTTGAAACCATTACCAAAACATTACGTTACAATTCGTTTAAAATTGCGAATTCATTTCTCTCAGTGTTTTAAGGTACTATTTGACTTGCCTTGACTTCTGCACTGTACATAAATCAATTTAGCACCTCAATGGATAAATTCAATGAATACCGAGTAGTTATTCCGCCTGTTTAAAACGTTATTTTGTCTTTGAGTTTCCTTTGAATGGAAATGATAATACGTGTTTTTAAATTTTCGTTTACATTGGAGCAGGTTATCAAAGGAATCAATTAGAACTTCTTTATCAATATTTATTCGCAATTTAAAACATTGTGAAATACTTTTGTGTAGCTTTCCGCCTATTTCTTATTTAATTCATATGGCTATAACAATGTTAAACAATGGTAGGTACAAAACAAATGCAGTATACTCATACTATTGTATATTTTCTTACTCAATAATTATTATTATAATATTTACAATTGTTTTTAATAATTGTTGGTTTAAAAAAGCCAGAGAAAACATAAAATTAATATTAAAAATTTTAAAAGATTTATTATGTCAACACATGTGCATTTTATGTATTAGAAAAAAAAATAGAATCGGAAAAATTTTATATATATATTTTTTTTTGTTCTTAAAATAATCGTTTCAATTTCGTTTCTTTTCCAACATCTATTCCTCATTCGTATTCTCAATATTATAAGTAAAACAATATTATAAATAAAATTTTCAATACTATTTAATGTCATGCAAATATCATTTTGACAATCCAATAATAAATTAATATGATTATATTATGACGAATATATAGGAATTATAAAACGTAGTTTTGCTGAATAATGTTGAAAATTTTTACCTAAATTATAGTTCAGGACATGGTGTTGTATTCGTATAAATTGCTGCGATTGTATTGTATTACATGACGTTCATTCATTGTATGATGTCTGAGTTTACAAGACTAAACTGAAAAATAATATCGAGGAAAATTATATTTTGAAGATAGTTTTAAAAGGGAAAACAATATCCTATTTTGAAAAAAAAAAAAAAATTTAAGGTTAGATTTCATAATTAACAGAAAATAAATATCAAGAACTCTTTATTATATACTTTTTTTTTTTCATCTTTGTTCAAAAATAATCGTTTCAATGTCATTTCTTTCCAATATCTATTCCTCATTCTTATTCTCAAAATTATATTTCTTGTCGTTTTTAAACTGTTTTCGGGGTTTATCCTGACGATATTAATGAGCTCAATTTTCCTTCGTTTACTGAGCGCTGACATCAAACGTTACACCGAGGGGAAGACTTCAAAGCTGAATAAATTGCATTTCCGAAATGCACAAAAATCCCTTTGCTCTTTCCGAGGAAGAACTGATAAATGCATGATTAGGGATCGCAAAATGCTAATGTCATTCCTGGAAAAGAGGAAGGTGAATTTATTTATTCACCGAAAAGTTATCCATTCTGACAATCCTAGAAATTAAAACGAAATTTCAATTGCCTGTCCACGGTAGCATACAGAATAAATATTAATTTGAAACAATGTAGACAACAGTACTGACATTAGAAGCAGAGTAAAACATTACCTACAATTCGCTTAAAATTGCGAATTCAGTGTTTTAAAGGTACTGTTTGATCTGCCTTTGACTTCTGATGTCTGCATAAATCAATTTAGCACCTCAGTGGATAAATTTAATGAATACCGAGTAGTTCTTCGCAGCCTATTTAAAACTTTTATTTTGTCTTTCAGGTTCATTTGAATGGAAATGAAATAATATATGTTTTAAATTTTCGTTTACATTGAAACATGTTATTAAAAGAAATCAACTGGAACTTCTTTTAGCAATATTTATTCATTTTTAAACTTTTAAAAAGCATTTAAAAACATTTAAAAAGCTTTCAAAAAACTTTCGTGTAACTTCTTATCAAGTGTTCCCATTTTATTGAATAATGTTAAAAATTTGGTATCTAAATTACAATTCCTGACATGATGTTGTATTCGTATGCATTGTTGAGATTGTATTGTATTGTATAATGATCATTCAGGGTATGATGTTGTATTCATTGTATGATGTCTGAGTTGAGTTTAAAAAACTAAACTGAAAAATAATAAGAATTTAAAAAATTCTATTTTAAATATAATTTTTAAAAATAAATATATGTTCTGTTTAGAAAAAAATCTCTTTTACGGTTTTATTTCATAATTAACAAAAATATATATTAGGCTACTTTATTATACTTTTCTTTATATACTTTTTTTTCTTCATATTTGTTCTTCAAATAATCGCTTCAATTTCGTTTCTTTTGCAACATCTTATTCCTCGTTCGTATTCTCAAAAATTAAATTTTTATGTCGTTTTTTTTAAACTGTTCAAGGGTTTTACCTGATGACGATAATGGGCTCAATTTATCTCTTCATTACTGAGCGCTGGCATCAAACGTTACGAAGATGGAAGACTCCAAAGCTAAATAAATTGCATTTCCCGAAATGCACAAAATCTCTTTGCTTTTTCCGAGGAAGAACTAGTGAATACAAGATTAGGGATCGCAAAATGCTAATTTCATTTCAGGAAAGAGGAAGGTGTATTTATTTTTACGCCTGATAAGTTATTCATTCTGACAATCCTAGAAAATAAAACGAAATTTCAATTGCTTGTCCACGGTAGCTTACAAAATAAATATTAATTTGAAACAATGAAACAGCAGAAGTGTCTTTAAAACCAGAGTGAAACATTACCTACAATTCGTATAAAATTGTGAATTCGTTTCGTTCAGTGTTTTAAGGTGCTATTTGATCTGCCTTTGACTTCTGATGTCTACATAAATAAATTTAGCACCTCAATGGATAAATTTAATGAATACCGAGTAGTTTTTCGTAGCCTATTTAAAACGTTATTTTGTCTTTGAGGTTCTTTTGAATGGAAATGATAACACATGTTTTAAATTTTTGTTTACATTGAAGCATGTAATCAAGGAGTTAATTTGAATTTCTATTAGCAATATTTATTCACAATTTATAACTTTGTAAAGACTTTTGTGTAACTTCCCGCCATGTGTTCCCATTTTGTTGAATAATATTGAAAATTTAGTACCTAAATTACAGTTCATGGCATGATGTTGTATTCGTATGTATTGTATTGTAAGATGTCCCTTCATGTATGTATGGTTGTGATAGTATTGATTGTATGATGTTCATTCATGGTATGATGTTGTATTTATTGTATGGTATCTGAGTTTAAAAGACTAAACTGAAAAGTAATAACAATTTGGGAAAGATTCTATGATAAAGATAGTTTAAAGAGGAAAAAATATCTTGTCTTGAAAAAGACTCTCTTAGGGTTTTATTTTATAATTAACAATATATATCAGGTTCTTTTTATTATATCTTTTTTCATCTTTGTTCTTAAAACAATCGTTTCAATGCCGTTTCTTTTCCAACATCTATTCCTCATTCGTATTCACAAAATTATATTTTATGTCGTTTATTTTATTTTTTCAAACTGTTCAAGGGTTTTACCTGATGACATTCATGAGCTCAATTATTCTCTTCATTACTAAACCTTGACATCAAAAACGTTACGCCGAGGGAAGACTCCAAAAAGCTGAATAAATTTCATTTCCGAAATGCACAAAATCCCTTTGCTCTTTCCGAGGAAGAACTGGTGAATACAAGATTAGGGATCGCAAAAATGCTAATGTCATTCCAGGAAAAGAGGAAGGAGAATTTATTTGTTCACTGAAAAGTTATCCATTCTGACAATCCTAGAAATTAAAACGAAATTTCAATTGCTTGTCCACGGTAACATACAAAATAAATATTAATTTGAAACAATGAAAGCAACAGTACTGACATTGGAACCAGAGTAACATTGTAACATTACCTACAATTCGTTTAAAATTGCGAATTCGTTTCGTTCAGTGTTTTAAAGGTACTATTTGATCTGCCTTGCATACGACTTCTGAGGTCTACATAAATCAATTTAGCAACTCAATGGATAAATATGATGAATACCGGGTAGTTCTTCGCAGTTTATTTAAAATGTTATTTTGTCTTTGAGGTCAGTTTGAATGGAAATAATAATATGTGTTTTAAATATTCTTTTACATCGGAACATGTTATCAAAGGAATCAATTTGAACTTCTTTTAGCAATATTTATTCCCAATTTAAAACTCAGTGAAAGACTTTTGTGTGATTTCCCCATCAAATGTTTATTCAAATCATATATTAAACAATGGAAGCTGCAAATCAAATACAATATTCTAATTGTAGTGTATCGTTTCTCACTCAATAATTATCATACTAATTGTTTAATAATTGTTTGTTAAAAAGACAAAGAAAAATACAAAGTTATTACTTAAAATTTTCAAAACTGATTTTTTTAATGTGAACCGTATACTTTTTATGCATTAAAAAGAAATAAAATCGGAAAAATAATTTATTTCTTCTATAAAGCCATAACATCCACTTTGAAAGATTTTTGTGTAGCTTACCATCAAGTGATTATTCTATTCATATAGCTATAACAATGTTAAACAATGGAAGGTACAAAACAAACGCAATGTACTTATAGTATTATATCATTCCTCATTCAATAAGTGCCATAATAATGATTAGAATTGTTTTATTAATTGTTTGTTAAAAAGACAAAGAAAACATAAAAATTATTATTTAAAATTTTAAAACAGATTTTTTTAACGTGAATGCATGTGTTTTTAAGTATTACAAAGAATCAGAATCGAAATATCATTTTAATTGTTCTATGAAATCACAACATCAGTTCTTCTATATTCCTTTATCTTATAAACACATCCATATAATAATATATTGAGAAAAAAAGACCACTCATTTGCATAATATGTAAATAATTATAAAAATATTATTATACGTAAAATAAAATGCATTAAATACAGATTTTTCCATACACATGAGAAGTGGCTTAAAGTTTTTAATATTTTTAAAACTGTTTTAAAAAAAAATTAATTTAAACTTTTCATCATAAATTACAAGCGCAAATTATGCAGCGTTTTAAAATTTATGATATTGCTATTGATCTTTACGCCAATGTATATATATTTTGGTCATGCGCATTTATTGTTTGAGACCATCTAACCACATTTATATCATTCCATATTACTCGAATATTGTTCTTATCAGAATACTTAGAATTTAATGGATACTAACATATGCGTAAATGTTAATGGCATTAAAGTCTGTGGCAGCTAGCCTAAACTGTTATACTGAATTTATTTCATTAAAACCATGATCTATTCCATGTTGCGTTTATCAAAGAAAATCTAGGCCATTCATGTTTATGTTACCATAAGTTGTTTTACAAGTTCATAATCCTAATGAATTGAATAAAGATTGCAATTTCTAAGATTATGTGGTGCTCTACAGGTCACGATAAAGAACCATTCATAAAACATGTTATTTTGTTACTGTAAACCCTTAAATCGATGCGAGGGTTTTTCAAAAATTAACTAGAAAAAAGAAATAAAAAGTTCGTTTCATTTTTTTAATCAAATCAAAAAATTACCAAACTGAATGAGAATTATACTTTTATTTAATTTTTTCTTGTCGCCTACAGTAGAGTTTCTTGCAACTATATTTCTTGTAATCTAGTTTTAAAATCGTATTTTTCTGTCGACGAAATAAAAGAGTACTTCATACCTTTTGAAATGCTTTCTTTTATACGATATATATGTATATATATATAATTATGTGTGTGTGTGTACTTCAAGGCTAAGAATGAAATCCAGCAATACGTAATA